>VOMN01028580.1:0-30376 GCA_014899125.1 Orchestia grillus | reverse complement strand
ATTTCAAGTGCTCAAGTGCTCAACCGTCTAGCTATCGTGAGAGAAATCCCGCAACAGTCCAGGGTATATAATAAGTTCATAACACCCCGTTCTCCTAAGTCCATGCTAAATGGTCCCTACTTTTTCGATACGAGATATCCAGAGTTACTGAAGTGCTGCTATCCTTACTACTACTTGTTGAAAGCTTATAACTTGGGAATATTCCACAGCAGGATCATTTACCGCTACATTTTGTGGTAAAAAGTGAGTGGAGAGCTCGTCTTGCACTTTTCATTAGAATTCTGTGCGTTATACCAATAGTTCTTCTTTACTCGCAATACTTGCGTATGTTCATCCTAACTGCTGACTTAGTTCTTCCGCGTCAGTCTTTTCTGATCTTCGTGCCATGAGCATTTCTCTCAACGCAGAAAGAGAGATCACCGTTCAGGTAGGATGTAATTACCATCCTCAGCCATCATGGGGTGGACAAACTATTCCCTGTTTTGAGGCACAACTTTCTCTCTGAAAAGCTTCATTGACATCGTATACGCGCGATACCGAGTTGGCAGAAAAACTCTCATTCGATCTGTGCAAGTTTCTGCGCTGTCTAGTCGTACATGCGCCAGCGCCTGCCAGAATAACGAGCGCTATGAACGTGGTCGCTATCAACTCAAATACCATAAAGCCCACTTCGAGACTCGTGTAATTGAACCAATGCGGGCCTGCCCTCTTGCAGCGTCGCGTGACTTGCTTTCAAAGGTCCAGAAGACAAGGCGTAAGTCAGCTAAACCCATTTTTCTTCACGTTTTTTCCTCTTGCCGCTCCACGTGTGATTTGAATGCCACGTCGAGACTTCGCTTCTTTTCTAAATTTTGAAAATGCCTCACGTTTTGTCACGGCTGCGGTGCTGCTCAGTACCTTTTGCTTTTTAATGTGCGGGTTTGCTTCAGAAATATTTCGAAGCCACTTCCTACGTACGTGTGTGTTCCCAGACATTCCGAGGTTTTCTTCTGTGTACACTTGAAGCCTGATTTCGTTTGTAAACAACCATTTGATGACAGGCGGTTATTTCCCAATGCGATGTAAAATTTGTTCTACAGAGACCTTGCCTCCAAACAAACAAATGTGACATTATTTAATTTTTCTCACTCAGAGTAACTGATACATAGTAGGCCTCTCGCTGTGAATTAATTTATCAGTTGTCGAGAAAATACTTGTGAGGCCGCTGTGTGCTGGGCATCCCGTTGTAGGCACGCCAGCGAAGTGACCTCAAATCCGCGCTAAACTTGCGGTTCATGAAACTTGTTCTAGCCACGGGTGTGTATCGTGCTCTCAGGGGTGCATGGCAGGCACGATATCACAAACTGAGAAGTCCAGAGCACTTGCATTTATTCAAAGCACTGTTTCAGACTCGAGAGCAATAATTACAGATCCCATTATTTAATTGTCTTAGATTGTGAAGCCTAAAGTCCATCTTCAGCTTTGTCATATTTTACTCTGTAATGAACCGTTTTTACTAGTTGAAGGCAACGAACATGAGCCCATTTTGCTTCCAGGGAGGACGCGCTGCTTGTGATGCTCTTCATGTTGAGAACTCGCCATCGTTCCTCAGAAAATGTTGTAGGATTCTTAAGCTTCGCTCATAGAAATATACCGATTGGGCCTGGCTTCCTCAGTGCATAACGGGAGAAAATCGCTCCCAGTGGTAACTCTACTCCAGCCGCCCATGTTGCAGGAGGCTGTTGTGACTCGGTTTTGTGGTTACATAAGTCTTATCTCTCCTTCGCTTTGCATCCTGCGTGCTGATCCTTATTTGCTCTGATGGGCGGGATTTCAGCCTCCGAACAGACCAAAAGATCCTGATTTTTATGTCTTCTCTATTTTTTAATTCTTCGTCTCGGTTGAGGTGCTCTCTACAAAATTCTTTTCGATGGTGAAGCTATTTAGAGTGCGATGCTAGCAATGATACTGACGTTTTTTATGGCACCCGTTATTTGATTTCCGACTTGTATGGGAAAATTTCTCGTGTTTGTCACAAGTTCCGTTCTCAGGCGGATGTCAGTATGTGAACATGAAGAGTTTTATCGTGCAAGACTGTAGTTGCTCGCACATTGTTAGTGGAGCTCTTCACATCTGTCGTCTGGAGCCGTTTATAAATAATTCATCGGGAGCTTGTCGCTGCATGTTTATGATGTACATGCCTGATGACGCCAAGTCTCAATGACCTTGAACGAATGCAGAGCTATTCGCTCTATACATCACAACCATCACTAAAATGCAGGTTTATTCCTGCGCCCCCGAGAGATAACAGCGTGAAAGAGGGAATGGGTATGGCCGGTGACTAGCTTAGATGGAAAATAATAGTATCGTAAAATGAAATGCTGCAGCCTCAGTTTTTGTAAGTCCTTGGGTCGTCACCGCTGGTTGTTGTGTTTTGGTGCAGTTCCCTGCTATACCGAAAATCCTGCTGTGAAGAGAGGCTATTGCTCTTTGCTCTCGAAGAATCAGACTGAAGTTCTTCTATGTGTTTGTTATGGTTGTCTCTGTGACATACCAAGTCTAGAGACTTCTTGTCGATGCATGGTTGTGCTAGTGGATACGACTCCATACATAAGGCACTGCGAGCACAGAATCGAGTTTTCAATGATAAGGGAAAACTTCATAGCGGCTTTGGATGGGATTTCGAAATTGGATCGAATCCGAAGGTTCAAACCTAAGTAGGGATGGAGAAAAAAACATATCTTAGTATGGTTTTGTTCGTAATAAACAGTTGAGTTTTGGGCACTATTGTACCCCACACTACATAAATATATCTTGAACTCATCAAATTTTTCTCGTCGTTAAGGTATCGTTAAATGTAGCAGAATCTTTCAATGTGTTCAAAGTTTTTTTTATTGTATGTTTAGAAATCACCTACAAAAGTGCCGCACCCTGCCCCTACTTGTAATCGTATTTAATTCCTGGATGAGACCAAGAATTGTAATTCTTAGCTGTGAGTTTTATTCTGACTTGTGGTATTTGTTTTCCAATCACTTGAATTGAACCTCCTATCCACTTACTGGTGATCATTGCAAGGTTCTGTACGTCGATGTTCACTCTATTTTTTGTTAATTTTTCGTCTGTTTGAGGTGCTAACCTTGCCACTGTGGCTATGCCTCGATGCGGTCTCGCAAAACCCAATGTAATCCCGTGTTGTGCTGTGCAGAACACAGCGTCGTTGGATGACTTCGAAAGAATCAAGACCCTTGGCACGGGCAGCTTCGGCCGAGTGATGCTGGTGCAGCGCAAAGAGTGTAAGAAATACTACGCTATGAAGATCCTTGATAAACAGAAGGTGAGTTGTTTGCCTCTACTAATTAACTCTTTTAGATCTATGATAAACACTAGGCTCGTTCTCGGCTGTTTAGGTTAACTGCTCTGATTCTTGAGAAACGTAAGATTGGTTTGCTGGATTTTCCGGCTGACAGGGTCCTTGATAAACATCAGGCTGTTCGCTGTTCGGGTTAACTGCTCTAGTTCTTGAGAAGCCTGAGATACGTTTGTTCGTAGTTCAGGTTAACTGTTCAGATCCGTTACAAACCGAAAATGCGTTGTTGTCTGACTTTTCTAATTAGTAACTGAAATTTTTTCCCTCGAACAGAGAATACGTAATTAAGATGTTCGGTTTGTCTAGCTCGAATTTCATTGGGCCCTTGAAAACGGCGCATTCTCTTTTGATATTTCCTATCTTTTATTTAATCGTTGTTCAGATCTATGATGTTCCTAATATATCACTCAACGCGAATGTTTTACAGACTAAAATTAAAAAAAAACTGATCATGTATTAGTTATCGGTGTTCCCGTGAATATGAAGATTATCTATATAATGGGAAAAATTATTCGTGATAAGTTTACCTGAAACTCGATTTTTTAATATTTTCTCGTCTTCCATTTAGAACAAGTTTTACCTCCTACTTTTTCTGAGAGGAATATTATTACCTGTTCCTGGGCCTTGCTTCCGGCGAGTGCGACGTGAAGATTATTTTCTTCGCCATGCTCGATTCGAACCCTCTCCGTTGTTATGAACGACCACCTCCGTTTAAAAAAAGAACTTCAGATTCATCAGTGAAAAAACCCTGAGTGCTTGGTGCATATTGTAGGGAGCTAGCCGAATTTGTGTGTTTACAAAGACCTTAGAGTTTTGTAAATATATTCTTTTTAAGGGGCGTTAAAAAGAATTGTTCTCCGCTGTATGTTAGGAACTTGCTGCTTTTCGTAGGAAAGGGAAGATTTCTGAGCTACGCTGAGCTGGCGATGCCAATAATACACAATTGCGTAATATGAGCTCCTGGAAAACTGAACGCTCTTGAAAATGCCTTGAGAGATCCACTACGTAGCGCAACGCGAGTTGTAACTGTCGCTCCCTTCATACATGTAAGGCATAGAGTAGGCTAGATTTGTCTATCGTGTGCTGAGGGGACCCTGTTAGGTTACCTCAGCTGTAGATAAGGCTTCGGGGCTTCTATCTTTCGTGTCTGATTTACTTCTCTTTTCACTATCTTCTCTTCGTATTTTCTTCCTCTTCATTCTTGTCGTTTCTCTGCTCAGGGAATCCAGTGTGGAAACACACCTTGCGCATAAATCCTCCGTTTTCTTGGTCCATACATAATGGTCCCTTCTCTTCGCTCCACATCTCATTTGAATAGGAAGCTTTTAAGCGTGACTATAATAATTTTAATTATGTCACGGTCTTCGTGGGTTGTTCCTGGTGAATTACGGTTATCTCATTTTTGAAGAGACGGCTCACGGACCGTTTAGGAGAACCCTTGCTCGAGCGGTATTGCTGCAATTTCGGTGTTTTCATTTCACTAATTTAGTATGGTTTATCTTCATTGAAACCTGGTGATTTTCTTAAAGGGTGTGGGTCTCAGTTTTTCGGATTAATAAGCATAATAATGGTCGACGTGTCATGAGGAGCGAGGTAGTTCTCTGTTCCATGATAATACTGGACTGAATTGTATTCTGTAATACAGACTTATTTTTCCATTTTGAAAATTTTATGTCCTTTTACATTCATGTGCTTCGTTCTGTCGTAGTTGTACATGGTTAGTGCCAGAGGCACAGAGCATGTGCTTCGAGAGCATATTTTATTCATGTTCCTGTATATTTATCTGCAGTCAAACTTGTACATGCTGCTGTATGAGTTACATTTCGAGCAACTCGCATGCCATTTTCCGCAAAAATAAACTTGTCAACTTTTACACTTTGTGGTGAAATTGGACGTGATAAGAGTGCAGGTGACCTGCCCAACAAATGAACAGTGCATCGAGCTGCGAGAAGCAACCTCACGATCAGCACGGAGCTTAATGCGGGTCTTTCCGTCTTTAGAGGGGAATTACTCCTTATTTGAACGCTTAGTAACTTCACTGTATTCCTCAAAATGTACGAGTGTTGTACACCCACATCCCCACGCCACTCGAAGACAATAATTCCATTAATATTTATCTGTGTTCTTCTTTGACGACTCGTATACGAGGCGTGGAACTAATTTGATTTCTTTTGTGTTCAGGTTGTCAAGTTGAAGCAGGTGGAACACACTCTTAATGAGAAACGAATATTGCAAGCTATCAGTTTCCCCTTCCTCGTCAGTTTAGAATATCATTTTAAGGTGAGTGTTGTTCACATTTGTTTGGAGTATAATTGTTTATTACCACATTTAATGTATGCAGAATCTTATGTCTGAAACTTGAAGTTCCGAAAGGGTCGGTTCTGTGTAAATAGTAGCGTTTTGATCTCGAGTATAGGTAGAGGTTGCAGAAATTGCAGATTGTCATTCGCGTAGATTTTCGTATCAGTTTTGTTTGACTTTGTTGGTAAATGAAAGATCTACTACATTACTTGTAAATAATTACGACATTTGTTATTAAAATTTCATTTTTAAGCATCTCGCTTGTTTTACACAAAATATGAATCTTGCCATCTGAAGTGTGCGCATCTCAAGCAAAGGAATTAAATGTTTTAACTTCGAACAAGTTGAACTCGGTCATTTCTAGATGCAATATATCTCTGAAAATAGTCCACCATTTACGTAACGGGAAGCAACTTTTTTTGGCCTTTGTTATCTCTCCAGGTGAGCGAGGGCCTTTGAAGCGCTCTTTGTTTGGGACTCTTATTTTGAGTGTAGCCTGACGAAGACGATGACAGAGTAGTTTACCTAACCGACGATTTTTCATGGACTGTCAGGAAAATCGTCTAATTTTGTAGGGTCTGCTCGATCATTAACGTAAGGTATTCTTTTGAAACGGTACCGCACGGAAGTGGGGTTTCTTACTCTATTTGATGTATAAACATGCATTTTTTTCAATTCTAGCTCGAGTTAAGATTAAAAAATTTCAAGTTATTTTAAATCGTCTCTTTGCAAGAATGTATTTGCTTCATTGTGGTAGACATTTTTTGAGGGTAGACGCATAAATATAAAGAAATCATTCATTGAAGATAACATTCAAAACTCAAGTTACACAGAACTCATTTTGCGCCCTTGAAGTCAAGCAAGTACAGTTTACCAGAGTTTATACGTCAAGTTCTCGTTTTATATTGAAACAAAGTTGCCACTTTCCTCAAACATACAGTAAACTTATGATTCATTTCATGGTAACGCATAAGTGGGATAATATCCGTTCAAATTTGTACAACCCATGCAACATAAAGTGGCACCTTAACTTTTTCATCGTATACTTTCAACAACAGATGGTATGCGCTCTGATCGGCGGATGCCCAAGACTGTACCAATTGATCTCTAATTTCTGGACTCCTTATATAAATCTATAGTAACCTAATAAAATAAGTTATATTCTCGCACTCTGTCATAAGCTAGAGAGCATGAAGGAGGACCAGGAATGGCTTAAAGGTGACCATTATAATCGAGTGTCCGGACTACACACGGACTTATTTTATGCTTGCTCAAATAATCCGACCATTTTGTGTGATGTGAGGAGATCAAATGGTGCTGAATGGTATTAAAATAATTGAACACGAGTACTTTTCATTATTATTATTTCACTTGGGGTATTTTATTGATGTGAAACTCAATCATTTTAAAATTTAACCCCTGTGTACACTTGATGTTGAAAATTTGCAACAATTTGAAATATTTAATAAAATGTACCTTCTTTTTTTTATTAAATTCACGCCTCTTGTTTCGCAGTAGGAGTAAGGCGAGTGTCCAAGTCCTGTAATTTGTCAGGCGCTCGAGTATGGTTTAATTTTTCAAGTCCAATTATTATATTCTTTTCTGTTGCTCTCAAATATTGCAGATGCAGCGTACGAATATCATCTTTATTATTATCCTTGCTCATTTGCGTAGATTTTATTTCTTCGTCTATTATTTTAAAATTCAAAGGGGATATCTCATGACCTCCGTTCGTTCCTCATTTGTACAACTTGAACTTTCTGTGACAGCAGTCGATGCCTGGCTTGGGGCGAGAGTGAGATCCGTGATATTTTTGAACCGTCTATTTTCACTGTATTTTGAATCATGTGTTTTCTCTGTATTTTTAACTTTGTATTTTCCCTCATAGGATACGACCTTCTTGTATGTGGTTATGCCATTTATCCCCGGCGGTGAGATGTTCGCCCACCTACGAAAGCTCATAAGATTTAGGTAATTTCTTGAGGCTGAGCTACAGATCTGTACTCTCTCGATTGAGGTGTGGTGCACTCGACACAGGCGCTGCGTCTTGCTCTCGAGGCTCTACGAGTTGTCATCAACGTGCGCTCAATTAAACTTTTTTTCCAAATATCTTTGCTTATTACTAGTAATTGGGTGTGAACTCGTTTTCACCCTATCTGGGATTTTAAAGCGTAGCTCGATGGCAACACGTGAGTTTCATTGCGGCTTTCAAATGGGGTTTGCTTCTCTTTGTCGTCTTCTGATTTTCTTCTGGCGCTTCCTAATTTCTCCGACTTGGGAGACAGCGCGGTCGTAACCGTACAAGCCGCAGTGCTCTTGGGCCTTTGGTGCCGTTTTATGTGGGCTAACTGTCGTGTGTCTTCAATTTTGCGAAATCCGAAACTTATCCGGTGTTGGGCATCAAATGTACACTTTTCTACGTGGAATTGTTGTTTCGTTTCTTCTGTGGTTCCGTGCTGAAAAATATTTTGCTGTTGGGCTAATAGGTAAAGTCAATTTGACGAGTTTATTTTCACCGATTTTACGAGTAAATTGAATTTTCTCTCACGAATATTTTCAATTTCTTGTCACAATTGGTTGACTTGGTTTTCACGATTTGTATACAGTCATTCCGAACTTGAATGCTACAGTTCACGGCTACCTATTCAAACAATTGCTCTCTAGCAACCGGCCCGACGTGCGGACTTCGAAGTACAAGGGAGAAGGCTTCGGTCCTGCAATGCTGATAGTAGTTTTTGCGCAGAAATGTCATGAAGCTCTTCTATTTTTGTGCGTGCATTGAAGCATGAGAGATGGTACGGGCAGGAGCTGGGGAACCGTGAACTCATTTGTACGGTCTGCTCTTCAATTGGTTACCCTCCTGATCAATAAGGAAAGTGTTGGACCATCAAGCTTCTTACTCAGGGGTTAAAAATATGGTTCGTTGAGAGTTGATTTTTGAGACGAGGTAACATCTGCTCCGTATGCTGGGTGGTTTCTGCACGAAGCCTTTATGTGAGTCTTACGGAAGTTAGTCTTGTTCTATAGTTCCTGTTTTGGAGCTCAGGCTATCAGGATCAAATTAAAAGCATGATTTTTGTGCTACTCTTCGGAGCCTTTCGGCGTGAATATTACCCAATATCAAACTAGTGGTTTCTTAGTACAAACCTGCTCATGATGCATGTGAGTAACTGAATGTGTGGAAATTCCTTAGTTTATTAAAGAGAAAGAACTGTAGGAGGGTTTTCGAGAATAATTCTTGCATCGGCCATAGATGTTAGGCTTGTTTACTTTCTCATTCAATATCATTGCTCCAATCTGCGTCATATTTACTGGCTAGAGGTTACAGAGAAGTGGACTGCAATCACGTATCAAATTTAAACAGCGGGCATTATCCTTTAAGGCGCGCTTTGAGTGGGCTGTCATTTGGCTCACTTACGAAACTTGACGCTTCTCTGAGGACTTTCTACTCTCGATGAGGTGAGCGACAACGCTAAAATTGGGGGAATAAGTGCAGTGGTCAAATGTATTCCAAGTATTTCCTTGTAGAAATATTCCGTTTTTTCTGCCAAGTTCGTGGAATAATGTCAGGTGGATAAATTGACATCCAGTTCTGTAAGGTCCCAGTTCTAAACGTCGCTCTGGTTCTTGTTGTAGTCCAGCGGGGATTGAACTGAAGTTGGCAGAGTTGTGTACTTCTGTTCTTTGAATTCCTCGTGTTGATTAGATAACATTTCACTGGTTTCTTCTCGGCAGGAAGTCTAATGGATGATCATAATGCTGCCTATAAATTTCTTTCAGCTGAATAGCCTTCTTTTCCAGACTCGCCCCAACTAAAGCGGGTGGCTTCAGTTGGGCTTTACGTTGCCTTTCTAGGTTTGAAAATCACTTTTACTTCTCCTTTCATGTGCAGGATAATGTACATAAATTTTTCCTATCTCTAGATTCCTTAGCTCGATTGCAACTGCAATGTTCCAGTTGTACTACCAAGTATTCTAATCTTTAATCTGGCGCTTTTAAATCAATTTAAATTAACAAAGTTGTTGAAGTTACAGCTTTAATTAAAACCTTGAAACAAAGTACTGAAGATGTAACCATCGGAAACTACGAACGGGATGCCAACTTAGTTGTACTATAATAATCATTTATGTTAATATTTAACTAATTGTTCAAATTTAAACGTAGTGTTCTTACTGTGGGTGTTACTCTGTTTGTTTCATAGTAGGTTATGTTTTGTGGTAACCTCCAGGTGGTGTTCTGATTGAAATGAAAAATTTCATTTGTGGTCCGTATTTCGAGTTAAATTTAACGCAAAAAATTTTAATCTCGGTTTGGGGATTCATCACCCGGGAATAACTTTATCTTCGCATCGTTTTTGCGTCTGAAGAATTAATGCTTCTTCCTGATTTTTCGCTGAAGCAGCAACGCTTTGCTCTGAAGGCTTGTCGTAGCCAGCTGACTCCCTGCCGCACTCAGGGAACGACACTTGAAATCCACGCTCTGTATGCGGGTGCGAAGCTAATGTTCAGCTAACGTGTTGTTTCCTACTGCATGTATGAAGCAACTCAGCTGCAGTCGTGTTCCGTGCCACATGTATGAAGCAACTGTGCAATTTTGCTTTTCATTACACGTATGAAGCAACTGAGCTGCTGTCTCGTTCCGTATATTCCAAGTGAAATAGCAGTTAACTCGTGCTGTCTCTCCCGTAGACTGCTTGAGGCAACAGCGCCGCACGAGTTTCGTGCTACCGTACGAGTTTTGCTGGCTACCGCATGACCGGTTCTCTCAAGCTTGCCTTATATAACCTCATTAATATGGTGGTGTTCTCTGTCTCTTCTCCCGCGACAGGATAACACCAATTTGTACATGGTCTTAGAATACGTGCCGGGTGGGGAGATGTTCTCCCACCTAAGAAAGATCGGCAGGTTTAGGTAAGTGTTGCTACGTCTCCTCGCGTTGTCTCTTAGGAAGAAATATATTTCGCAGAGATTGTTATTCTAATTAAATAACTTTTATATGCCAAAAAAAGACACTTCGATAATAAATAAAAAGTAATCGAGTGTTGCCAATTTGCTTTTTCATTTACGATGGACAATCCTAAAGGATCAAATGGTCTTGTTTCATAAGCATGCTGCTAGTTTTTGTAAAACGCTGAGTGAAGCCTTATCGCAAAAATAATTTGGTCTGTAGGGAGGTAAATTATGTGTTGTAGTAAATCAATGTATGCATTTATAGTCATCAATTGCGGGTTAATTTCAGTTACTTGATTTTGCAGTCGCAGTATTGTGTTATGAAAATGCTTCGAATTTTCAAAACTTTTTTCTCCTGAATTGAAGTTTCTGACGTATATCCATCATGATGAGAATTAAAATCTGTCTTGATTATTCTCAGTACGTCACGAAAATCTTTTTCTCGGTTTGTTTTCAGTTATTATATTTATTTCGAGATAATTTCCTGAGATCATTACAAGATTGAAAGTGAGTTGAAAGTACTCTTGTTACGGCCAATCCGTGCGTAACAGTACATACATCTATGTGAGTCAGCAGAGTAATTGATTTCCTGGCTCAAATTAATAAAGCGTGTTAGGAATGGAACCACTGATTGACTCGTTAACTTGCAATTATTTTTAACCTTTATTCAAAGGTTTTCTTTGAACACCTGGTTGCGGAAGCGACTTGACATCGTTTGTAGTAGTGCTTGTTAAACAAGTCTAGGGGCCCGGGTATAAACGTGCACCTTCCTTAATTTAACGTGTCCGAGTTACTCGGATGCAGCGGAGGCTGTGTGCAGATCTATGAACCTGAGTGGACGACGGCCAGACAACTGGTACTAAATCTCTTGTTTACCACTTTGATTTGATTTTTTTCATTTATTTTTGCTTTTTGGCCTGTATCTCGGGGATAACTGTGTTGTGATTGTAGTGTGTCTCCTTTGTGGATTGTTACCGTGCACTGTTATTGTTAGGGAGCAATGTGAATGTCTCAAGTCAGTTCTCTCGTGTTCCGAAATTCAGTCGTTTCCTAAAGTATTGTCACTGGTGTGAATCAGCGTTTTTACTTGTTGTATTTTTTTTTACTGTGGTATAACTATTTGAATATATATTATGCTTAAGTGGACTTTTAGCCCTTATATCATTCGCATTAATATCAATTTGACCGTGCAATATTGCACTATTGCATGTCGGCGTAGTGTCGGATTCATTATTGAGCTGAAACAAGGGCTTCATATGTTATTTGTCAGCGTATATTTCTATTTAAAAGCTGTGCTGATCGCAAGGTCAATGTTTCGCTACGAATTTTATGAAATAATTGCTCTTTTATTCTCGAATCGAACTAGAAATATAAAATCGAATCTAAAACTAACGTTAAATGATCACTGTGCTTTCGAGCAAAACCACTTCCGTCTTGCTCACAATAATGATGTAAGTCCACCCATACGACCAGGTCTTAGTGTTGTATTCGCTACGATTTTTCTTATGCTAATGACTGTCGTGTGGTGACCCTGCAGTGAACCACACTCTCGGTTCTACGCGGCCCAGATCGTCCTGGCTTTCGAGTACTTGCACTACCTCGACCTCATATACAGAGATCTCAAGCCAGAAAATCTACTCATCGACAACGTCGGCTACCTCAAGGTAGGCTCTATAGAGTTTTCTCTGAGTGCTTTCCTAGTCCTTCAGAATTTATCCGGAAACGCGATGTAGCTACCATCACATCCTAAATTTGATCGAGTGCTTTTCATTTGTCTGGGGGAACGTGGCTATTCAGTAGGTAAAAATACGGTATTTTCCACAGAGAAGATTATTTTGAACCTCTGAGGGAGATGTAAGATGTAACAATGTGGCGCATTGCTTTTTTCGAGTGACGGTTGTTGGCGGTTCATTGGGTGGGAGTGGAACTCCAGATACCTTTGTTCAATATGCTCTTACTAGCATTTAAGGTAATTACCAGTCAGAAGTTTGTGTTTCTTCGTAGTTTTCTGAGCATGTGTAATATTTTCATGCGTAAATTCAATCCCGTATTGATTCTACAAAGTGAAACTCTTCAAATAACCTCTTCTTTACGGTAGAGATATCGTACAGTAAACACCTGTTAGTATTTGCCCCTCTCATTTATTTTTCACTCGAGTTGGTCTCCCAATACTTCGGTAGCATCTTTATAATATTTTCGTTAATTTGCGCTTGTGTCCATTACTTGTATTTATTCATTTGCGCGTGTGTCCATTACTTGTATTTACTCATTTGCGCGTGTGTGCATTACTTGTATTTATTCATTTGCGCGTGTGTCCACTTGTATTTATTCATTTGCGCGTGTGTCCATTACTTCTAACCATTCATTTGTGCTTGTGTCTCTCCGTCATGTCCATGGTGCTCCCAAAATCAACAAAGTACATTTCCCGTCAGGTGACTGACTTCGGCTTTGCGAAGCGAGTCAAGGGCCGGACCTGGACCCTGTGCGGCACGCCGGAGTACCTCGCTCCTGAGATCATCCTCAGTAAGGTGCGGCTCATTCGATTACGCTCAACTTAAACCTTAGTCGTGGGGGTACAAGTCGTCAGTGTATGGTTGCTGTCTAGAGCAAAATTCGTGTTTGTGCGCTACGAATTTCAGATAAATTGTGGTCTCATTAGCTCACGTTAGCNGGGGGGTTTGGGTTTGCTTTGGAAGAGGAAATACATTGGCGAAATGCAGGTAACCCTCTTCATGGGAACGAAATAGTGGAGTCGAATTAAGCGACTTAACACGCTTAAAAACTAGCGAGTCATCCGTTTTGCCTGATGAATTTTCTTAATTAGTCCTGAATTTTTCTCCATTGGAATTTTCTTTAACAGATCTTCCAATAAGGGGCGTTAGTATCCAAAACTCTGTTCTAGTTGAACGTGGTTACAATTAAATCATCCCAGTTGTAAATTTTACCTGTAGTATTCCTCGACACCATTGCCTTCAACCCCTTCGTTAGCAAGTTTTCTATTGAAAACGCGCAATTTTTAGACGATTTCATTTGCTCGGGATGTACGAATGCTCTCGGGAATGATCGGTTTGTACTTAAAGGTCAAAAATGGATCAGTAGACTCGTATCGAGATTTTCATTTTATTTTAACACATGACGATTTCGCTAGTACGAAGTTGGAAAATACGATTTAGGTAATCCACGAGTTAACTCGTTATTGCAGAGAGAGGGGTGGAGTTATCGAGGTTTTCATTTTATTTTAACTCATGACGATTTCACTAGTACGAAATTGGAAAATACGATTTAGGTAATCCACGAGTTAACTCGTTGTTGCAGAGAGAGGGGTTGCGTTTATTAACACACTTGTTCGCTTGACGCAGGGCTACAACAAGGCGGTGGACTGGTGGGCGCTCGGTGTGCTCGTCTATGAGATGGCAGCAGGCTACCCTCCTTTCTTCGCTGACCAGCCCATACAGATCTACGAGAGGATAGTCTCGGGCAAAGTAAGCTATTTTGCGTTAATCCGTTCGCTGTAAAGTGCGAGATTGTGTCTTGCTGTGTACTAATGCAATTCAAGCTTTTGTTGAAACTTGTCTTATGTAATAACCCTTTATCGACCAAATGAATTACACAGTCCCGTTTTATAAGTATGACGTTAGTTTTTCGTTAAAAAGCTAAATGCAGCCTATACGTATGGCTGAAATTTTTTTTCGTCAGAAGCTGAGTATGGTCTTATCGCAAAAATATGATTGCTACATGGTTAACAGTCGTGTTAATTGGGAACGATTTTAGTTCTCGTTCTCTCCATCTGAATAGTTCTTCCTTTCCTGTCGAGGATGTAGAATGAGAAAAAGCGAGCTTATGCGAGCGGTTTTGTGATGTGGGTATTTTTATTCGGGACTAAAGTTTCACATTGCTTACTCCTCGGTAGGGGGGGCATAGGAAAGGCAATAAGGTTAGCTTAGTTAGGTTTGTCTACCCTATGCTATGAGGACTGGCGTCCCCAGGACAATGTTAGGTTGGCTCAGCTCTAATTAGACTTTCGGGACTTCTATACTTTGTTTCCACTATGCTTATTCCCTTTTTTGTGCCTTCTTCGCAATCTCTTTTTGATATATATATAATGGCTTGTTAATAAATAAATAAAATAAAATAAAATATTTTACGCACACAATATACGTAAAAAGCCTTCACCCTATAGTGAAGGCTGTGTAGAACTTGTGCTGTTTAATTCATTTCGTGGCCTTTTCTGGCAAGAATTAGTTATGTGACACTCCCTGGTATTCAGGACATGACCTTCAAGTTGATCGTGCCAATTTGCCAGTCACTCAAGCTTGATGTACCGGAGGCTTCTTTTTGTCTCTCAAGTCTCTCAATATTCGGCTTCTTGATAGCGAAAGCGTTTCGACAACTTCCAATGCGAAGGCACTTTTGTGGTCATTCTCTAAAGTCGCATTTTTGAGGGTGAGTGACCTTTCCAAGCGTGTCTACGTCTTCTCTCATACGTCACTGGTTATTAATAACTGCACGTGTGAGAAATCCCGGGATTGACATTTTCGTCTTTGTAAACGAGTGTTTCTTACAATGGAAGTCACTGTTTTTTATTGTGTTAGTGCCGAGTGTGGCTTACTCTGAGTTTAGTGGTGGCTTTAGACTCGAACGGGAGGCTAATTTGTCATAAGTTAGCGAAATTTAAACTCTGGGTAAGGTTAACAATGCTGGTGTACATTACAGACAACTGCGCAGAAATAACTCTGCACGTAATCGGTTGTAGATATCTAATGTATTTCACCAGAATGCATAGCTGTTTCTGGATTCTGTAGGCTTTTTTTTGTCAAAATATGGTATTCCTCATATAATGTTGTCCCTTTTACTGAAGTTGGAAAATTATTCGGTTTAACTCTTGCACTCCCAATTTAATTGTAACATTTCTTGAAAATATTTGCTCTGGGGTCGCATCCGTGCGTGTGGTTAAATATTTTGTCATCTAAACTCATTCACTAGAGTTTGTGCGTTAGTAGGTTTGTAAAATTCGCTTGTTTTCTGACGAGAGTTTTGCCCATGTTAGCTGTTATTTCAAGTTTCCAAATGATTATATATGAATCACACGCCGCTTGATTTTGACCTAATGTAATTAATGATACTTAGGTGCGACGGTTCTTCGAGAAACTTCGTTTTGCAAGTCACATCAACTGAAAATATCTTATAACATTCTTTTAACGTCGATTTCTTTGGTTATGAATTTCTTACCAACTTGTTGCTGAGCATTTCTGATGGTGAAAGAGAAACCTATTTATAAATGTCTACTTGACTGGTTGTTATCATGCACGTACAGGAATTTGCTGTGCACACGTGTTCTGTATTGAGTATACGTTAAAATACACGACCATTTCAGCTGCGGGGACTATTTGTTACTCGTCCATACCCTTCAGGGGACATAGGATAGTCCACAGGCAATAGGGTTACGTTAGTTAGATTTGTCTATCTTGTGCTATGGACACTGGCGTCCCCAGGGAGACATTGTTAGGTTACCTCAGCTTTAACTAAGCCTTTGGGATTTTTATCTTTCGTGCCCACTATGCTTTTATCCATTTTCATACCTTCTTCGCTGATTATTCTTTATATTTTCTTTCTCTTTCTTTTTAATTTACTATTTCTATGCGGAGGGGATCTTGTGTGGGATCACACCTTGTGCATAGATCGTTTGTTCTTCGAAGTCCATGCTAAGTGGTCCTTTCTCTTCGGGTGCGAGATAGTCTTAGTTTCTAAAGCGCTGCTATTACTACCACTACTTGTACATGTATTGGTGGTACTAACTTCGCGCACAAAGTACTTGAAGGGATGAGATATCCATCACTCCATCTGGAGTGGTAGGATTGTCAAGGTGCTCTTCTGGGATCGAATGGTCTGGCAGAGCTAGTGACTGAAATGACAAAAAATTCTTGTTAGTAACTCGAGTTCCTCGTAGCTAATTCAGTGGTACTGGCTGTCGCAGTCAGGTGTGGGGGTTTTCATTTTTGCGGCATATTTTTGTCGTTTTAGCCTCAGTGCTTTCACGGGAGCTCACTGACTTGTCATAATAGTGAACTTGTTCTTTAAAGCCCATGTGATCCGGTGTTTTCGCATTTCTTCCCTGTGCGAAGTGGTCGTTATTGGTGTCAAAGTGATTCAGCCCTTCGATATGGTAACGTAAGAAAGCAATGAGAGCTTTGTTGTTTGAGTGCTG
Source organism: Orchestia grillus (assembly GCA_014899125.1). Lineage (NCBI taxonomy): Eukaryota > Metazoa > Arthropoda > Malacostraca > Amphipoda > Talitridae > Orchestia > Orchestia grillus. The sequence goes on along the minus strand of VOMN01028580.1, from coordinate 13,575 downwards.
GTGTTTTGCAGGTGCGCTTCCCAGGTCACTTCTCGTCGGACCTGAGGGACCTACTGCGTAACTTGCTACAGGTTGACCTCACCAAGCGCTACGGCAACCTCAAGAATGGTGTCAATGACATCAAGAATCACAAGTGGTTTACCTCCACTGACTGGATATCAATATACCAGAAGAAGGTAAGCTCTTTTTCCGCTTGCGAGTCCTTGACAGAATTTTTTTCATAGGTTTATGAAAATACCACAATAGGTCGTGAGAAGCTAACGTGGCCGCGGTGGTGCGTCATTGTGGTAAATCCGGTAAGCTGCGCGGAGCAAATTCACTATTGTAAAAGTTTGATGCTTAATCAGCTAATTTAGCATTATAAAAGGAATTCGGCGGTTAACATGAACACTATCGAAATGTAGCTAGCTAATACATAGTAATAATGATAATAATAATGCGAGAGCCATTTTATGCGTTACTGAGTCCGGAAAGTATAGATTCATGGCTTCTTGGCTTAAATTTTTATTTTTTGAACTTTTTGACAATATAACATACGGCTCAGAAAGTCAGTCGCTGCTACTAACGTTTGTTTTTTGCTTTGTAGTTCAATTGTTTCTGTATTCTTTTCTTTACCTGGAAATCTTCGCCCTTGCCCTGAATGTCACTGACTAAACTGCCTATTGAATATCGAACATATTCTCTCACTTCACTGCTACGTTTGACTGAATTTTGAGGGTAAATTCTATTGGTGACCCTATGCAATAAGAGAGTACTATGACGACCGCTTCAGAAGACCTAGAACGGTAAGCTACGGGTCGGTGAGATGAACGCTGTGTTCCCTTGAAAATAGTCGCTACCGTTCAACACTTTCGCCCTATGTGGTACAAGTCTAACTATCGCAACCTGCATCGTGTACCACTATACTTGTAGATCCAGGCATCGTGTGCCACTATTGGCAGGTTCGAACACGACGCAGGTGTGGCATAGCTGTGAAATTCTGAGATGCGGTTAATGTGTTAATATCTCTCTCTCTTTCTTTCCAATGCATTAATATGGTCATGCAATAGTTTGGTGTGCGTTTGAGTGAACAGGCTGGTGTGTTAGCTGTTAGTACAGTGTTCACCCTTTTTGTTTTTAATTTATTCAATCTTTTCTAATGGTTATTTTCAACTAACTAAACCCACTTGTAAACCAATTAATGGGAAACAGATTTTTAATCAAAATCTGGCCAAAGAACAGAAGTAGTTTACGTCCAGAAATATGCAAAAATATTTTAAAGCTTGACAAAAACGTTTTGTCCTTACAATTTTTGAAATCAAATACTCTACCCATCATGGGCTTACAATTCATTAACTAAATTTCGTTTGATTGGCCTCCCTTGAAAAAGGTAGGGTTTTTAATTTAATTGCTTTACTTGGGTACTTGTTTTTTTCTTGTTTTTGATGAAAAATTAATATTTTCTAGGTTCTTTACTGAGGAGAATCGCCTTTACATCACCCATGAATTTTTTTTGTTAGTTATCGTTATTATTTTCGCAACCTAAATCCGCTTTGTATTGTGTTTGTTTGTATCAGCATTGTTTTCTTAACAATTATTTTGTTTGCATTGTCGAATAATCTTATAGCACGTTTTCATTACAAAACCCATTTACTTTGCCTCAAATAATCTTGTAGCTTTTTTTTTGTTGTATTTGTATATCTTTTGCTTACTAATACCTGCATGTTTTTTCTTTGGTTCGCACGTTGACCCCCATGACGTGTACGCTTTCATTGCTGCTGTGCCCCTGACACTCACGTTTGCCGGCGCATGTGAACGAACGTACCAACTGCGCTGGTGGTATGCCTCTCCACCCCCCGCACCACCACACTCACGCCACCCCACCGTCACGAAACTTCGTCTAATTCGTGCCCCTCTGAACTCCCTGCGACTCTAATACCGTGCCCTTTCTTCGGGGAGCCCCATCGCCTCAATTTCTATTAACGATTTCTATCTCATTCGTCTACCGCTATTCTACCGTAATATCCGTTTTTGTCTTCTTTCTTGTCTTGTTTGAACTTCGATGTTCATCTGAAAATCTTATTTCTGTGTCGTTTTACTTCTGACTTCTTTATTCTTGTTATGGCTGTCGTTCTAAGTTTTCCTCACTTGGACCTTGAGTGTTTTAATCCTTGGTATCTTTCTTCTACGTTTATATTTTTCTGCTTCGTTTCCTGTACTGCGTTGGTTACTTTTCATAACTGACGCTTAATGTCATGGCAATTACTTGGCGCTTAATAATGTCATAAATATTGTGGCTACGATCACGTTGCCATAATCCTTATTGATATGATGTACTGTCTCGACTTATTGATCAACGAACAAACATTAATACCTTTTTTATTGCTACCCTTCCTCCGCGGTGGACTCTTAACCCACTTCCATTTCTCCCTTCAACACTCGGGTCTTTCTTCCGTTCATTTTTATGTGCTTCATTTTACTACGAGGGTTCCTCTATTGTCTTCCTATGAACCAATTTCCCCCACCGTCCGTGCCGCAAGTCGCCCTCCTCTCTCAATCTTACAAAGAACAGGTCAACGCTCCCTTAATTCCTAAGATAGTCGGCGACCACGATACGTCTCATTTTCCCAAGTACGAGGAAAATGAAACCTCATTCAAGAAAAGACCAGACACCCTTTTCGAAAAAGAGTTTGCCGACTTTTGAGGTAATGTCCCTGATGCTGCGATGGCCATTCTGAGTGCATACTGCCAGTGAGTGTGCGATTGGAATTGCGCTTGCCTATCTGCAGACCTTGTGTTCCTGTATTGTAGAGTTGTGTGCCCTTTGTCTTGTGAGTATGTTTAATATTCGTTTTATTTACCAATTTTAACATCTTAAATTAATGTTTGTAATTAGACGCGTAACTAATTTTCTCTCTTTTAGAAATCTGTCATTCATACTAACATATTTGTTCTAAAAAAATTTCACCTATTCATCTCAGATGTTGTTTCACAATATGTGAAATTTCTGTCGGAAATATATGGCCGCTGTGTGCGTATGGATCCTGAGTTTGGTTGTACTCTACCTATGTATTGACTTGCAGACAATACATAGGGAATTGTAGGCTTCATCTTGAGGCGCTGGGAATTATGACCCTTTTCGGATTAAAGGTGGATGCAGATCACTTTCTTCTCTTGAGCTTCACACTTTTTTGACGTACTTCTTTCTTGCGTGTTATAATCGTGTTAAAATGCTCTGTGAACATTTCCATTAGCTCAGATGCAATGAAAGAATCAATCGAATTTTGATTTAGATTTTTTGTTACTAGTCGGACTATAGTTTTTTGATCGTCTATTAGTTCGCCGCCATAAGCAACTATTTCGACAATATTGGTCTCATATTTCAGTGCTAGAAACCATATATGACATTTAGTTGGCGTATGTCTCCACTTTAAAAATTAGGAGAATTAGTACTACTGAAGGCAGTGGCAGTTATCGCAGTTATTTTTCTCATGGGAGTCTGGTCTTGTCGGACTCAAAGCAAGTTTCTTTCAAGTGAATCAGAAAATCGTACGGGTAATATTGGGTAATTTTTACTGGCATGTCTTAGCATAAGAGTAAAGGAGGCAAAACGAATGAAGTTTGTTCGATTTTTAGCTTCAAGTTTCATCGAAGTTAATCGACACGAATCCGAAAGTGTTAACCTCGTGCGTTCGTACATTTGCTTTTAATCCTTCAAGTTCCTTTCGCCTGCCAATATCAAAACTTGCTATAAAACTTCATTGTGTTTTTCCAGGTCGAGGCTCCGTTCATCCCCAAGTGCAAAGGTCCTGGTGACACTAGCAACTTCGATGACTACGAAGAGGAAGCACTTCGCATCTCTTCAACCGAGAAATGCGCCAAAGAATTTGCTGAGTTCTAAGCAAGACAAGTCATGTTATCACCTTATTCTTCTGCTCGGTTGTCAGCACCCTTCGATCCTTCATTTGATTCAATATTAGATACCTGATTTGTAGAAATACCTTTCTTTGATGATGATGATAGGTTTCCTCACGATTCTTCGTGAAGTCTGTTCATTTGGGCTGATTTTCGGCCGGAAATACATCATGTTCATCTTCGTAGTAGGCTTCTTATTAACTTGCTTTAGCTCTCAATCGAGTCGAATTCGAGATCCGTGTGTTGGGAACTCCTTCAGCGTCAGCTGTGGTTACGGCGTGCGTTATCTGATCGTGCCGTCTCTGTTACATGAGGTCTCTCATCAATTTCTTCCTTATGTTATTTTTTTATTTCGAAATTTAATGTGCGATACGCACTAATTTAATTATTACTCGCACCCTTGCAGGACATCCCGCGTTTCCATGTTTGAATGCGCGTCGCAGAAACGCTTGTCTAGCTTACTGTTACAAATTGAGATTAACGTGTACTTATTCCCCTAACCGATGCTTTTCTGCTTTCATCTTTTTAGGTGTTTCATTGATGCCAGGCTCAAATTATGATTTCAATTTTTGAAAGAGCCACGTTAGTGTATGTGTATATGTGCGTGATTGTCCACCACTTAGAAATGAAATGAGTATGATTTGTTCTATCGAGCTAATTGTTCAACTTATATTTTATCGTATCCTTTCCTGTTCCTGTGTTGTTTGAGTTCTTGGCATTTCCTTGATTGTTTCGACCGACAGGCTACTGCGTATCGCATGTTGAAGATGAATACCAGTATATTTCTTTGGTGGCGCTTGTTTGCTGGCTTAATTAAAACTCATCAACATCCAATATTCACACTAAATTTTCCTATTAAACGTGGACCAAAATTATGTCCCTTTACTAACGTATATATGAATAAATTATATCATAATTTTTCCATCATGAACAGTTTAATCAACGGGATTAACATTCGATGGTTGAAGCCGTGTCAAGTCTGAACGATTAAACGTTCACCTGTTGACTGCAGCCCGAAAGTTTACTGAGGTCACCAGACTGTAACGCCGTACTTATATCAAAGAAATTTCAATTATTACTGCAGGTGTCGATTTCCTTTTCAGCTGAAGAATAGAGCGGACACGGGGCGGAATACTAATGCCTCCCACGAGTTGCAAGGTCCATGTCAAGCATTCAAGGTTCTCGTTAGTTTAAGCGCTCTTTCAGTTGTAGCGTTGCAAAGAAGATAATTATCATTATGGATCAATTAATGGTTGCAATTTACCTAGTTTAGTGAGCTGTAAATAATATGTTTTTGTTGTTATAAACATAAACCACACTGTTATTATGTCTGCTTCAAAGGGCTGAACTCTTTCTGGCCCTGCACTATTTTGCGCTTCTAAATGCTTATCAGAACATTGCCTCAACTAGTGGCGTGCTCTTGTTTTTTGCTCTCTCGAACCAACAAGTGCTTCTGATAGCTGCTGGTTGAACTCTCGATGCTATTTTCTGCATGCTGTCCTCACATTGAGTTCGCGTTGTTCCATGAAGATACAGTGGATGACTTTTCTCACACTTCTGTTTTCAAGAGGGATTTTTCTTTGTATGAAAGCAAATTTTTACTTCGGGAAGGGTTTTTTTGTATTTTTTTTTTTTGTGATTTCTTGGCAATCAATTGAACCGTTCGACTAAAAAATTTACTGGAGAAATGTCGTTACCGCCAAATTGTGATGTGTTAAGTGCTCTGATTTCTAAGAAAATCGGGGAGTAGCGTAAGACATTGGTAATTATTACATACATGGCTATCTTAAATTAATCGTAGCTGACAAGTGTTCGATGTTCGGTTAAGTGAAGCCATTATTCTTGAACGGAGAACGAATACCTTCGCTTTTTATCCCCCTGGGTTACTCTTTATGATGACCTAGTTTACTGAAGTCGTGCCTCTCGCTCCATGAATCATTTTCCCATGCAAATCGGTTCCGTTATTTCTGCTTCCCGATATTTCTGCTTCCCGTTATTCATTCTAGTAGTTTGAAGCTCCAGACGCACTTTTGTGAGAGATAAACATAGCTTTTTGAGAGGCAAAATGCGCGGAAAATTGTGTGAACAGGGCTTTTATGTCATCTCCATGTGAATGAATGCTAACGTTTCAGCTAACACACTGACATGTTACCTTGAAGTAGAAGGGGCAGAGAAAAATGTATTTTCTTGTACTGCTGGATGTGTGTGAAATGAGTTGTACGTTTCCGAGTTGAGGACGATAATTTCATTCGTTTTTCCTGCTTCACTCTTCTTTTCTCTGATATTCGAATTCGATATTGTAGCATCATATTTGAATTCGACATTGTAGCATCATGAAAGGCGGCGGTTTTATCAGAAGATTTAGGGAATGGGAAGGGGCGAGAGATGTGTAGGTGTGCTGCTCGCATTGGCTGAACAGTCTTCACTAGTGTAGGTAAGAAACGCTTATGTCCTGCTCCCCTCTCACTATCGTAAGTGGACCAGCCGTTGAGGACTTTTGAATGTTATGCACTGCCGCGACAGTAGTTTTGAGCTAGACAACCTCGTCACTTTAGAATTCTTTCTGAACTTTGTACATGCATTCACTCATTTCAAGAACCGGAAACGTAGTTCTTGCACCCACCTTACAGCGAATAATTATTGATTTTACCTTTTGTGCTTATGAATTGCATAGGAATAAGTTGATGTCTGCTGGTAGACATACACGTCATTAAAGAACTTCCCTCTTCCTCCATTACATAATCGATCATCTATCCTATGGTCATTTGAGAATATACCTTTACCCTTGCCTATTGATCGTCGTTAGCATAGGTGAGGATTGTACATAGTAGCGATGCTTATTCTAATTTCTGATGAATATTTTTTGGTGAGATGTTTGTGCGAGGTCGTGGAGGATCTGTTGCAGGCCATAGAATTTATTTATGCTGGTCAATAGAATATTGGGATCTATTTTCTGAAGCTGACTAGGCTTATTTCATCCATGAGCTTCGTGTACGGTTAAGATTTCTAGCTAACTATTCCGAGTGGCAACGACTTCCCTTGCTTTTTAATTTATTTAAAAGGGATTTTCATAGGATGTGCGTCGTTTTTCATTCCGAAAAATAATCAAGGTCTATATCTACAAGAATTTCTGGACTCTCAGGGTTGAATTTGTAGTAGTTTTCAAATTCCTATTGGGTGGTGGTGGTAGTCGTGCATCAGTATACCTTTGTACCACGGAATGTTCTGTACGTATAATGAATGTTTCTTGTCGATAAGCTGATTTGTTTTTAATGTTGGTGTGATTAAATCATATACTGCGCTGCCTGCTCGTTCCAAACGAAAGTTGCTATTTACCGAAAACATTCTGCAGGAATATTTACGAAGAATTTTGATCGCAGTCGACGTCTGCTGGAGCTGAATGAAGAAGACAATGTGTTCATCCTTCAATGGCATGTGATGTAAGAATTAGCCTATTTGTAGTCAATAATAGAGCCGTGCTGAGGCTGAGATCCTCGAGTTCTGTGTGAAGTAGACGTAAAATGTTCTGATTTATTTAACATATTTCGATTGTTCTAATTTTATCATTTCTTCTCACGAGGCTCATTATTTAATATCGTCGTTTATATTTTCCTAGCAAATCATCCATTCTGCTGAGCTACATAGTAAGTCGCATTTGTATGCTTTTCAATTGGCGTCGTGAAGGGATGGTTAAAAAAAGTAGTCTCCTTGTGTTGACTTGACGTAACTTTAGTTTTCTTGAAATTTGGAATCAAGCCCTATTTGAAATCAATCTTGAAAAAATTTACAATCCTGAATCTTACTTCTGGCTAATTGAATCCGTAAACTTCGGATATATATTGGGTAGAGCAATTGAAGTAGATTTGAGAATGGCAATGTTAGAAAGGCAAGAGTTTAATAGCGCCTCTGTCGTGCTGACATTGGATGAGTTGGAAGAAGAGAATTGATGTACCTAGGGGTGTGTGCGCTGATTCATGTCGCTGTGTTCAAACCTTCTTCGATCTACTTACGTGTGAAGTAGCTTGCTCTATTTTGTTAATTACAATTTTTGTTAGAATGAAATACTTTTAATGTCTGTAATACACTATATACTTTTATAAGGTCGTATTGGTTTGCATATTGAACACTGTTGTACATAAACCCTCACTTGTGCACATTAGCTCTCGCCGCCGCCGAGAATCCCTCTGACCCTTCACGTGTCTGCGATCTAGGGGAAGTAGCCTCTAGAAAATTGTGTCTGAAGCCTGCTGCTCTAGCTGCCGCTCTTATGTCTTGGAATTTTAGACTTTACAACCCTGTAAAATTTTTCTTCTAGAAAGTATATCTAAAACTCCTTTCAAAAATTTCCTCGATATGTTCTTATTATTGTATAAAGGAGTTCATATTTTCGTATTTTATTTTGAGGCTTCGAGTCCGATTTTTTGTTGTGTTCTCTTACAGGAGAGGTCAGTTTATTTGTGCTTATGTTGAAAGTTTTCTTTTGTGGAAAATGTCTTCAGACATTCGAATTTGATTATTGTATTCGAAACATGGTATGGTATTTTTTATTCGTAATCTGCGTGAGATTGTATCGGAGCTTAAAAATTCGGAGTTTTATTTTAATAGAATAATACGTTTCCTACTTTTTTCCAACTGGCGGCGACGCAAGTATCACCCAAACTTACTTTTCATTTCGATGTTGTGGTTGCGCCTCTGGCCATACTCGGGCACGAAGCTTCTATCGTGTCAGTTTGTGAATGGCGTACCTAGCGGGAACTTCGCTAGACACGGACCTAGGCCATGTTTAGTCTTGGGCTCTTCAGTATGTATACAGTTGCTCTGAATGTGTCCCGCTTCAAGACCTTAACTCCTGATAATTAGCAGCGGATTTATCTTCAAACTTTCAATGTACAAACTGTTTGTGTATCCCTCGGATTGACGCTCTATTATTTTTGATCTTGGCAAGTAGATTTTTTGTTGAATTTAGGGATATGCTTGATAATATTCAAATGGGCGTTTATTTCAAATCATCGAGACAACCATCTCGGTATTAGTGTATCTCCAAATTACTCTGTATAGTACAGGGAACTAACCTTGATTATGAATGTAAAATATGATTATAAATATAAATGAATATTATGATCTATTGTCTTTTTGTGTCCTTAGTACCTGAGACGTGTTCCAACAGTTACCTGTTCGGCGGAGAAGCTGACTACCCACAGGAGGGTGCGCTGAAGGGGATTGTCCTTCTGTGCATTTTGGGGACTCGGCAACCCTCGTGGTAAGGATGGCATCCTGTGCTTTTCTTTCGACTTTGCGCTGCATTCAAAATTCGTCATGTAACATGGGAATGAACTTAAAACTGAAAACAAACTATTCTGAAACCGGTAATGAATCGAAACCTAAAACTAATGTGATGCTCATTTTAAAGGCAAGTGAGCAGAATATTACAAACTTTGAAGACCATTAAGACTTGATAAGACTTGACCGTTAGGCTGACGACCAGTGCTTTTCATGGTATCACCACCATGGTCTATAGTTGTTCTCTTCCTGCAATCGATTCTAGCTTGCTTGAAAGTATTGTACCTAATTCTTTATCACGCATGTGCTGCACAAAGTCCATACTAAATGGTCCCTACTCTTTCGGTGCGAGATAGTCTGAGTTTCTTAAGCGCTGCTTTCACTACTACTATTACTACTACTATGTGCTGCACAGAGGATCGAATTTGTGATCCAGGAGTTGTTTGACAAAGAGCGTACAAGTCTACCCATATGAATAAACTTGAAACTAAAATTTATTTCATCTGTTGGAACCTCAATGAAAGCATTTTGATATTTTCTTAAGAGTTTTCATAACATTTTTTTTTAATTATTCATAACTTACCTTCGCACTCCTGACAGCTCTGAGCAATACAGGAATTTTTTTCTTGCATTATGTCAGCATTCGTAGCGCGTTGTCATATTTATCCTATATTAAACGATCCAGAAATTGAGAAAGAATAGAGTGAGAGACGCGCAACTGAAATGTGTATGGAGAAGCTACTGCACACCACACGTCTAGCAACCGAGAAACGGAATGCTCATACGGGTGAATTTGTCTTTGATGTTTCCTTCTGATGACTCATACTTGTATCTAGATTGAAGCCCCGACTTGTGCTGATCTTTGATGGGAACGTGGACGAGTCATTCCCTCCTTTTTTACAATTTCTAATAAGTGATGATTTTTTCCGAACCTTTGATCCTGTTATTTTCTTAATCATACGACCAAGAATGATTTTGGCCGGGAGGTGTTTAACAAGATATATCGCATTTTTATTTACAAAAAGATGTTTTTATCTTGCGTGTGCTCTTACACTTTCCTGTTGTTTCATTGCTTCTAGCATGAAAAAATGTGTCAAATTTTGTATTAAATACTAAATTCGGAGCAAGTACTATGATATAAAAATATCACATTGTGGTTTGATCGAAAATCTCAATAATTGGATATTGCAGCCTATTTCTCAATTTGATGCAATTTTTAGTGAAGCTACTAATTTCAGAGTAACTTGGAGCTAATTTCATGACCTTCAATTAGCTTGTGGGCACTGAGGTAAGTGAGCCCGCAGGAATTGAAATCCTCAACAAACTAACAAAAGAATAAACTGTTAGTGGGCTCCATGGCATACTGCTAGCGTGATGGCCTCGTAACCGAGAGGACCCTGGTTCACATCTCGGCTCAGTCGACGTACTTCACGTAACCAGGGAGTACTTTCCTTAAAAAAGGAAATTTAAACCAAATATTTCTCACATCTCCCACCACGGCAGTAGTTATAAGGCATTGAAAATCCAACGGTAAAACATATTAGAATTAATAAAGGTTCTTTGGTTTTACCTCTGACTGACCGCGGCTGTCCGGGGCTCCGGAGTCCGGATGTCTTATGACGGCAGTCAGTGTTGATGTCAGTGTTTCTCCAGATCTGTTGGTGGTAGGAGGTAGTGGTTGCCCGGTAACTGGCTCTTCAATGTTAAGTAACCCGGTGTTTTCTTGGTTATTGACTCGGAGGCACAAATTTACATAAACAGGTCAGTCACTGGTAGTGCGATGTGTACTATTTAGCTCAGAGTTTTTTATGTAATAACCCTAGAGTAATTATGGTGTCAATTTTTCTAGTATTTTCTCTGATCTCGAATAAAGTTTCATTTTGTTTTCTATAAACTAGGGGAAACAAAGAGCAATGAAAATGTCCATTTTTATAGTGTATTTTCTAGCACTGCATATGATTTCCCCTTTATTAGACAGAAAAAAATGAGAATCATTATTGAAACGTGAAAATAGGGTTTGGTGTCCGAGAAGTTGTTCTGAGAGCATTTGTAGACATAATTGAGTTCGTACATTAAAAACGTAGCTCATGATCTCCGCACGTGCAATCTCTCTTTTTAAACGAGCCTTGTGTCCTCTGCAACTGCAAAACTATGTTTTGGGTGCTAGTATGCATGTACTATTCAAGTTAGGTACGAGTTTGAATTTAGCTCCTGCATTTTTGCTTTGAAGTTACAAAGTTTGCTTTGAATGGAAATTTCAACCGTTTAAGCAAATGCTGATATTCAGGCAAGATTTGAATTATTTTAAGTCAAATGCCAAATAGTTAATGAGCCTAATGCCTAATAGTTAATGGGATTCCCAATATCATGAAACAAACCTATTTAGACAGTGTCCTAATATGTTTTATGGCTGTCGAGTTCTTAAGTAGGAATTGGGAAAAGGTTAACTTGCACGTTTTAACTTATTAGAAGTAAAATACGATCTTGCTTCATCTCACAACTGTGTATTATGTTACAATTCATCCTTCAAAACTAATGAACTTTTCCCCTCAGGGGGCATAGGATAGGCAGTAGGGTTAGGTTAGTTAGGCTTGTCTATATCATCCTATGCTATGAGGACTGGCGACTCGAGGGAAGAACTGTTAGGTTACCTCAGCTATAGATAGGCCTTAGAAAAAATTATTTCATCTTCTGTGCCCGCTTTGCGTCTTTTAATTTTGATACCTTCTTCTCCATCTCATTTCTTTTCTTCCCATTCCTTCCTAACGCGTTCGCTGCCACCATGAATGTTAGGCTCGTTTATTGAGTTAGTTCTGAAATTTAAAAGTAGATATATAACCGTTGAGCTAAAATTATCAAAATACTACTTACGCACATGTGCATCGGCTGGAGGTGAACGTGTTAACTTGCCGTTTCTATGCATGCGCAGGGAATCCGGTGTGGGAACACCGCTGGGCATAAATTCCAAGTTTCCTACAGTTCATACTAGACTAGATGGTCCCTTCTTCTCTTCGCTCCCTTTGTATCACACTTGATGTGGATAGGGAGCCGTAAACTAACGAATAAAATAATAATGAATGAACTTGTCTACTGCAGCCGTTAATGGCTTTCTATTGAATATTTGTGCTTTTTTACCAACCTCTTTTTTCTATTCTCTCGTCATTTCTAACCGCAGTCGTGAGTTTTCAATGAGAAATTGATATCTGTATTTTGAGACAATTTTCAGAAAATTCATTGGAAGCGTTAGGGCAGATGGCAAACTACGTAGATTACATCCGATGAAAGTTGGATCGAACTTAGCCGTATTCCTTTTAGACTCGAAGTAATTCGCAAGGTCGGGATAACCCAAATTTAGTTCATCAACTCGTTCCCCGCGCATTGGGACACCGGTGTCCCAATGGAGTAATTCATTCAACTGTTGCGTAACGGTTTGCTTTTAGGTCGTCACTCATATTTTGAGTGGATTTCAAGAAAACTCATAATTGAATAATTAAAATGACTAAACCCGTTAATCAGAGTAAAGAGAAAAACAGCAAGAAGGAAGCACGTCTAACTTCTAAAGGCGAAGTGTCACCTAGTTGAAACCTAACCTAATGATGGAATCGACGAACTATGGAGCAACCTAATGCAGGGAACGTCTTAGGAAATTTTAGCAGTTTCGTTTTTCATTTCCTACACCTGCGCACTCTATAGCAGGATACTGCTGGTAAAGGAAAAAAATAAAATACGTTCAATACTCGTAGATTCATCATCCGTTAATCGCTTCCGTGGTGTTAGTAATGCACGAGTTGAAACTAATGACAATGCATTTGCTTCAGCTTATCATTAGCGAATATCTGATTAGAAGCGGTGTCATCATTTGAAGGTTTAAAAAACCGATTTCATACAAGGGATACGTGTTCGAAAGTTTTGTAAATTTACTCGCGGAATTCAGAGGCAACCGTTTTGGTTGGTCATGTTGCAGTTCAGTTTAAAGGTTCACTTCTTCGAACGTGGGATTAGGCTAAAAGGTTTCCCACAAGTTTTCGTCGGTTTGCAGGTAAACTAAAATTGTTCACTCAAAATTTTCAGTTTGTGAGTTTGGTAAAGAGAAGGCTGCATAAAATTGTGGTGATTGAATAAGTGCAAGCTGAATGCCGAAAATTCCCTAGAATACAATGCTGAAAATTGTAATTTGACAGATAGCAAAGAATGAGAAAATGATCTACTTCAAAAAATCAAATTTTTTTTACTGGTCTTGGGGACAATTCAAGCTGCTGAAGACAAAATCGTATTGTTAACACGTTGACTCCGATTCTCCACAAAGGTAAAATTACATGCCGATAAATATCTCTATTGTGAATTTAAAAATGAAGGATGTAGTGACCACTACATGATGAAGAAACCGAATGGAGCGTTGCA
>VOMN01028576.1:0-12660 GCA_014899125.1 Orchestia grillus | reverse complement strand
TACACTTTTTATCGAACGTTACGAATACTTATTTGACCCACTGTAGCCTTTATCAGCGATTTCTTAAGCTTCCTAACGAAGGCTAAGTTCCGAACCAAGGTCTGTGGACAACAGGCCCTTGTCTGAACGGGTGTGAAGGACCACCACAGAGACATGAGCCGAGTTCCACTTCATCGTGTGGCAGACAACCAGCCACCTTCCCACCGCAGCGCACGTGCTGACAACGCTACACTACCGCGATCCTGCTCATTCCAAAAGGTAAGTGCCTCAGCCATAGCGCTCTCGTAAACTGCACTCTGCAGTGCAGCATTTGCATCCTCGCTGGCCACTAGGCTGAAGGTTGTAGCAGCGCACCTCGTGTGGAGTGGCTGGTAGTCGGGTTGGGGTGGAGGTAACTGGATTGGGGTGGTAGGTAACTGAACTAAGGTGGCAGGTCACTATGTTGCGGTGACAGATTATTCGATGAGGATAACACGTAACCGGATAGGGGTGGTAGGTAACTAGACTGGGAGGGCATGATATTGAATTAGAAGAGCAGGAAATTGGATTGAGATCCCAGGTAGTTGGATTGGGGTAACAGAGAGTTGGATTGAGGCGACAGGTAGTTGAATTGAAGAGAACAGTAATTTGGATTCAGGCAGCAGGTTACTGAATTGGAGCGGCAGAAATGAAAATAAGGGTAACAAGTACTTGAATTTGGAAGCAAGTGATTGGATTGGAGTGACAGAAAATAAAATAAGGGTGAAAAATACTTGAATTGGGTGGCCACGTCGAAATCGTCTAGCTCAGTCACAGAAAAGTAAAATACATTCCAAAAATGCTTACTTCAAGTCATGTTCTTCTACGGATCCAGCGAGCAAGGTGACTGAGCCACGGGCAATGCTGACTGAGTATGGTGTAATTTTGGCATTTAACAGACGTTCTATCAGGGGTCTAGGAAAGGTTCATACGACTTTCAGAACTATAAAGACACGTGGTAAAATAAATTGAGCGACTAAAATTTCAGTGATGAATATAGTTTCCATTCCTATCTGTAATTTTTAGTGAGCACTAACGAATTGAAATATGTGTTTTTTTACTAAATTCCCTGGGTTTTGAGAGAAAAAAATTAGAAGCTGCTTAAATGTGCACTGTATTTTTACAAAATAAAACTAAACAAGTCCAGAAAAAGGAGCAATTCTTCAGTGACATTTTATAGGTGAACGTGGCGGACATCAGTTCCCAAACAGAGGTCAAGAACTCTTTATTTTGCCGTACGATTTACGTGTGGCCGCGCATTGTCTGTAAGTAACTGATTTCATTGCAACTCGCTAATGCACGATGTTTTCGATCTAAATCCTCGATGCCCTTTAAGATCAAGAATTAGTAATCACACTAGTAATTATTGTTCCTTGAGCTAACAACTCGTCGTGAACAGAATGAAACTTTTGAATTTGATTAGACAAAAGAGTACTAAAAGCTGCCCTTCTAATTTGGGTACCTGACCACGTTGTTGTAAAATTAAGTTATTAAACATTACATTTTAATCGACTTGAACTGAATTCTTAAATGAAAATCACGGCAATTTTATCAGAAAATTTTTCCATACTGAAATTGCGACGAGAATTGCTCGACAACTGGCTTAATATTAATATGAACACTGACAAACCTGGTCACTTCTCCCCAATGCAGAATTAGTAGTGGACGTTCACTATGGCGTGTGCAGACACATCTTTAGTCACGTGGCCAGTCAGCTNTGGTGCGCCAGACCACTGCTGTCCGCCTCCGCCTGGTGGTGGTGTCCTGACACTGGATAACTACGCCCTGTAGCCTTTAGTGTGGGCACAAGGTCAGTAGTACTCTGTGGTGAGGTAGTCACCCCCTGAACATCGTCAAGAACTCTGAAATGTAAAAAAGATTAAGCTTCCAATTTATTTTTTTAAGACGGTAATTTAAATAAAGATAATATGCATATCAACTGGTGTATTAAAATTTCGATTACATGATAGAAGGCTCCTTCAAGTCATTATGCGAACTGACGGTTCATTTGTCCAATGCTCTATCAACAAGGGGTACAAGCTGGAGTTCAGCGTTCTGATGTGCTTCTGGAACCCGTCAGACTCTACAATGTGGGGTGGCTTTTGTCTGTACTGGGTGAGTCAACAGTCGAGAAATAGTCCCAATGTAATATTTTTTCCCATTTGTTGGTCATTACGCCATGCTTGTGATAATATACGTAAAATAATAGGTAGGATAGGCACATTAACGAAAATTATAATATAAACGATTACAATAAAGTGTATATGCTCAACAATGGACATCAAGTCGCACATCGTAATTTACTAATGTTAATTTGCATCATTCGCCAATGATTAATGATGGAAAATGGCTACGACTGAGCTATCGTTGAAAATCCTAAACCTTAATTACGCCTTCATTCTGAATTGATAACAACAGCTATCTAACCAAAAAATAGAAGACCGTTTGTATGCAGAAAGTTTTCACGGTTTTGTTTCTCTTTTCACTAAATGAGCTAATATTGCACCCAAATCCGCCGAAGGAATTTCATTATGAACATTCCGGGGGTCTCGACTACAAAAACTCCCTGAAACATCCTTGAAAAATGCCTTGCTGGTGTCGTTTGGAACCGTGGGAGCTTGTGCCAGCGCTCAGGTAGCTTTCGTCTCGGTTTTCAGGGCAATTGTGAATCTGCTTCACATTCTTTTTGAATTTTGTACTGCCTTTCGACTAGCCGTGTTGCTTTCCGAGAGTAGCTGGCTCATGTTTTTCGACCGAACTTACTCTGTCTCGCATTTGATGAACGAATACCACGTATTTTTCTGAATTCCCTTTGCACCATTTCTTTAGTTGGACCCCAGAGTTTGTGAGCAAGAATGCAAGCGTGGCTTTGAAGACCGCAGGATGGTTGGTTTCAAAGCCCTGAAGACAGTTTCGGTGTGTTTCTTTCTCTTTTTCTTCTTGGAATTTCATTAGTTCTCTTGGCATCACTTTAAGTCTCTTCTATTTGCATCGCAATCTTTGCTTAGATTCTCGAAATCTCTTAGATTTGTGCGAGTGGCCTGGTTGCTCTGGCTCGCCTGATCAGCTGTGAGCTTGTGCCTCACTTCACATACTTCCAAATATAACCAGAAATAGGGCAAGGCTTTCGTAACTTATTCCTCACTTGAAGTTTATAAAATAAAGTGCATGCAACAATTTTTCCTCACGCTGAAACTCGAATCTTAGTTCACCAACACCTTGAATTTGATTGACTGCGAGAGTCAAATCTTGCTACTCTTTAATTCAATTAGCGCTGTGTTTTTTTGTTATAGCGCAATCTAAATCTCATTTTTAATCAAAATTTGGTTCAAAAAAATGTTTAACTGTTAGAACACATGCCTGGCAAACACATACCTGGTTTTTTCAAATCACAGTTTTATCTCGTACAATTTTTTTGAGGAATTTTAGCAAATTCTAAAATTGCGACAACAATACCAAAGCATTTATTCCAAATCATCAGCGCTTATCGAGAAAATTTACTACGACTTAGTGATTTAGAGTTTCTAGCAGCTTGCGAGACTGAAACTTTTGGAGGAGAAAATTTATCACGGCATTTTTTTACTAATTGAAAATTCTGTTGAAGTATTTAAGCAACACATTTGAAAATGCTTAACTGACAACATTGGCACGCGAATGCAAAAATATTACTAAGCACTGCTTATGAAACCGCATGTGGCAGCATCAACCTCGCTGAACTACATGTGTTATTTATAAACTCAAGGTCAAGAATTTCCTCGTTTACCTGTATTTACAAGTCTTTAACAATACTTCATTTTTCCTAGTCATTTTCTTGACACAGAGCACAAGTTGGTCTCAGAACCCTGGGATAAATTTTTTACATTCGAGTGATGAAATGACGAGTCCGCAGATCATTGGTACGCTTGAAGCTCCTCATCCAGATGAAGAGTGGTTGAGAGAGATCGAATAGAAGGGACATTCCTACGGACGGTAGAGCGCAGCGAATATATGCACAAAGTGTGTTCCACACAGGATTCCCTGCTCATAGATACCGCAAGTAAGGATGAAGACGAAACAAAAACAAAAAATAAGATAGCGGAGAAGATATAAAAATTGAAATAATTAAAGTGGGCGCGAAAAATACGAGTCCCAAAAGTCTATCTATAACAGAAAAGCCTAACAGTGCCCACTTAGCGACGTCAGTCCCCATAGCATGCGATAAAAAACCTAACTCACCTAACTCTATTGCTGACCCTATGCTACCTGAGAGTTAAAAAGTGTTCATTGTACAAGTACATCGGATAGCGATGGCGTGCTCATCCAATCCCGCTGACGTTTACATATCGTATAGCGCTGGTGTACACATCGTATAGCGCTAACGTACACATGTACACATCGCATAGCGGTGAGCTACACATCGTTCAGCGCTGGTGTACACATCGTAAGCTCTAATGACCACATCGTACAGCCTGGTCACGCACATCACCCAGGCCCATCTCAAACTGCATTTCATCTGCTGCCATTTAAAGTCACGCTCGACGTGCCCTGGTCCCCAAACCCAAGTTTGTGCCTCCATAGTTTACGGTCCAGTAGGCCCTCACTGACTTTCCATGCTAATGCAACGGCACTGTAAAACTCCCGATGTGCCAGCCAAATGTAGGCTAGTACTCCCTCCATTGTGGCACATATACATCCCTTGCTTTGTTCTTTCAAGCTCTACACAGAGTTTTCTCCCGACGAGCCAATTGTAGCGTTATCAATGTAGATGATGCTCTCGAGAGCAGCGAGTGCCAGTTTACTTTGCTCGACTGCGAAATTGCTCCCTGCTTTCCCAGATACAAACCGCGGTGAAGAAATACGGTAATTGTAAATGAAACAAGAGAGCTAATCAGTTTTTAAATGTATTGAGATGAGTGTTTCATTATCAATTTCCAACGTGAATGCTTCCCATTCTTCAGTTGTTTTAAACAAAATATGATTACTATATATTGTTGCAATGTTTTCCCATACTCAAAATGTTTAAAAACGTCGTGTTGTGTAAAGCTGTTTCTATGCTAGTACTTTTAATGACCAATATTGTGATTTACAGAGTAAAAGGACGATAATTTAAATTTATTCTAGTAATTGAATTACATATCAATTTAAATTATCTGATTAATTTGAGTGCGAATGAATGCTGGTTTTCTAAATGCACCAGTTGAAGTTTTCTCTTCTTTATAAATAAATTTTTGTGTTAATACTGTACACTTTTTTTTAGAGCCAAACAACACCTGTTGAAAGAACGCACGGAGTCCTCATGATGCGACATATACATAGTTCCCCAACTCCAGAGTTCCTATTACACGGGGAGGCCCTGAATAGACCTGCGCATAAATTCTAAAAACTCGAAAAAAATTTCAAGCAGTAACAGTAGCGGTCGTCATCTCAGATGCGATTCTCTTTGCAAAAGAAGAGTCTCTCCTATATTTCTATCACACAATTTCCCGTAACCCTGACACGGGCTTGTAGTTAAAGTAGCTGACTGAGTTCGGAAAGTCGAAGGCTTCGTCCGCTTTCTCGCTAACTCAATTTCTGCGCGATTGGGCGCTTGTAAATCCGTTCGCGCATAGCCGACCTCTGTTCGCGGACGCAATTTATTGACGAACTTCTCGAGTTTGCACGACTGTGCCTTACGGCACCCCAAGACCCTCCCAAACTTGGCCTCCCTATCCTGACCTCTGCATCGTCACTGACGATGGCTCGCTGGGAATAAAGCATCGTGATTCTTTCGCGCGAAATCCTTGAATCTGGCATCAATTCAGTCAGATGGCGGTGAGTGTTTCTGCGGGAAGTTATTTTTTTTAGTTTGACTTCTTGCATTTCTTCGTGGCTGGCACAAGTACTAAAACGCGCATGTACGTAGAATGTAACAATCCATAGTAAATACAAATTCGAATGAGGTAGTAATTATAAAATACGATGGTCTACCTTTACCTGCATTGCTGTTACATGGAAAATAACTTTTTGTATGTAGCACAAGTAAGACAGCAAAATGAAGCCGGGAAATTGTCTGTTTAAAATGAAATACCTATCAGGCCTTCAAAAATATCCTTACTGATTATGCATTATTTATTAGAAAAAAGGAATGGCTCTTTTCCATACTTAAATGCCTGGAATTCAGAAACTATTGAGAGAAAAGTCAACATG
The DNA here is from genome assembly GCA_014899125.1 of Orchestia grillus. Taxonomy (NCBI): domain Eukaryota; kingdom Metazoa; phylum Arthropoda; class Malacostraca; order Amphipoda; family Talitridae; genus Orchestia; species Orchestia grillus. Next base: position 6,477 of record VOMN01028576.1, on the reverse strand, counting down.
TACAAGCTTTTGTAGGAATTCTGAATTTCAATTTGTTTATCGTACAATTTATGCATGTTTAATCGCACTATCTCACCATCAACTTTATCCTAATTTTCGCTTTTCAAGTTGACCGTATTTCCTTATCACACGTGGGAACGTTACAACGACGTTTGTCAGCAATGTTCCACTAAAATGATTTCATCATGTTTTAATGCTTACTGAATTTGTGACTGCCAGAAAATAAAGTTTATTTACTATTTATCACTGATAGTTTAAACCATTTTAGGCAATGTGGCCGTCTAACGCAAATTCCAACGGACACCCAGAGGAAAGTTTGGTAAGAAGATCATTTCTACACACATGATCGCCAAGCTTGCTGCATTCATTTTTAGGTCCCAGAAATTTCACTTTCAAAATTCGCTGCTTTGTATCCATCAAAATGGTGTGGTGATACTGTTTTTTCCTCCCCTCCACTACATAAAATATCCGTTCTGCTACCGATGAAGCTCTCATTTGAAGTATTGATTTGAAGGAAAATCCATGACTGACATTCGGAACATAGATTGAAATCGTTGTCATAAAATGATGCTCAACTCCCACATTAAAACTGTCATTCTAAAACCCTGATCGAGCAATTGAATAACTTTATAAATACCTCAAAGCTGCTGACCGAGAAGGTTATCAAAGTCAGCGTTTAATAAATTTTCTACTTTCTTTGAAACACCACATCAAGTTTCTGCGATCGTCAAATTACGTACTTAGTCAGTTATCAACAGGTGACGTCACTACCACTGAAAAAATGTCGGTAATATATCACTCTCAAATTATTCACTAAGGCTGTACCAAAAAAATCCCTTTCAATATTGTCCCTAAGATGCTCATTAGAAAGCGCCCTGAAGCCAACTAACCATGGGTGCCGTTAGAAAGATTCAGTTCAACAAGCTCACTGGAAGCGTCATCAAAAGAGTCTGTTCAAAAACGAACTGATCGAAGGCATCATTAAAGGATTTATTTCAGACTACTGATCAAAAATCTGGTAGAAGATTCAGCTTGAACTACTTACCAATACCGCCATCAAAAGATGACGTGCGTAGCAGTGATCAAAGCGCGGAGATGCGTCGCGTGCGCCGTGATGCGCAGCAGGGCGGAGACACTGGAGCTCGGAGGCGGCATGCAGGCCTGCTGCCCACATCACCGCGCTATATTTTCGCCTCCGAATATTTCCTGCTAATCCGATCAGCCGAGCTTGAGCTCAGCTCAGACTTCCCAGGACTAATAATGAATAAGCAGCTCCATGGAAAAGGCGAAATTTTGGGCCGGGATCTATTTTTTTCCAACGCATGTTGTTGCTAATTTTCCATTAAGGCCCCATAAACCAGTAAAGTATGCTAGTGGCGCTCGTATGTCTGACTGCACGGGAAGTAGAGATTACTTGCTCGGTGTGAGTAGCGCGACGGAAGAAAAAAAAATTTTGGGGTGTGTTGGGGTAGGTTAATGCACGAGGCTTTTCAGAACGATCGTTAATTTACTCAAACGTAGATTTTAACCAATGATTAAATAAGTTACCCATTTCAATTGTGGTTAAAACGATAAAATGCAAGTATAGATGTATAGGGCAGTTGTAGATGTTAGGTTATTTATATTCCATAGATATATTCGACTTCCTTCAATCTAACGCGCTCAATGTCATTAAAATTCAAAATAGACACAGCTTGATGACAAAGAAACTTCAGTCAAAAGGGAAATGTATATACTATATTTTTACCTTGGGCCTAACCATTGGAACCACAGGACTACGATAAAATCTTTTTTTTCTCAGTGAAAAATGATAGGGAAATTTTTCATCCATGCGGTGTGGAATTTTCATGTCATTGAGACTGGCTCTTCGCTGCTGAGGGATGATGAGAGCTCATACGCTCATTTCAGTGCCGTCCTAAGTTTGCGAGAGATAAGTCCGTTGTTAAAGGGAATTCAATACTTCACCTGACGTGAGATTAGCTTGGTCAACGTGTATAGCATTCGCTGGCTCCTTATGTTTTCCAATTGCCCTTCAACACCGACAATTTACAAGCTCTATGTTGTTCTATTTTTTCGCGTATTGCTCATGTTCAAATTGCCATTAATTCACACAAAAAGACTCGTCAAATTTGTTCCATTCTGAGGTGATATTCTTCAAACTCCGAAAAATGTGCGAAAAATTGGGTCTTGAACCACAAGGTGTTGGAAAACTGAAAGTGCTAAAATTAACATCCCGACCTAAATCACTGCCATCTTTGTCTCTTAATTAAACGTGAACGAATATGAAAGGGCAGCGATAAATGATAAGTTATGAGCACTTTTCCTGTTAAATTGAGAGCATTTACTAACTTGGGGACTCTTTTTATTGGAAAGAATTTGCAAAATATACCAATGAATTGGTAAAAGAATAAGCAATAACACATCATTACATGAAAGCTCAGAAGCAAATTAAAAATTAAAGTTACTTGTGCTTTTCGTGTATGCTGTATGAAACAAACTGCAAAATAGCTTTCACTAAATGTTACTGCGGTTAATATTGCACTAGATAAAACAAATATTTTGAAATAGGTTGAACTGCATTCCAAATGGGATAGATTTGACAAAGTTTGAATAATGATGCCAAGTTTTTTGCGCCCTCATGTTAATTATTCACCTTTCACAGTTGAAGCTTCGTCAACTATGACCCTGTCTTCGTCTACGCCAGAGTACCTGCAGCAAAATACTTCTATTTTCCTAAGAGTTAACATTAATCATCCTAAATGGACGTCGTCTTCTTATTACCCTGTTACGAAGCACGGTCCGCTTGTACCATTTATGCTCCAATTGTACACGTTTACAGCCTCGAGCGTCTCACACTTTCATCTGTCATCCAGAAGATCAAAATATGCTTATGCATTGGTATTTGTTTGCACACAGACGGGATAAGTTGAAAGAAAAGCCCAGACCTGAGGTGCATGGACCAACTGGAATTATAATAGAAACCTGACTAAACTGATGTACGTTGAAGATGATCAAAGTTGGGATCTGGTTAGTGTACAAGATGGGCAGAATCAAACATGCTGATTTCACGACTAAAACTTAATTGTTTTTTTTCTTGAAAGATCCGAATCCAAAGATTTGATACCGCACCAGGCTTGATGATCATCTGTTCTATATTTAATGCACAGCCACTAATAAATATGAAACGTTGCACAAAGCTGCTCGATTGCATCGTGGACGACGAGGAGGTTTTTATAAGTGACAATGCCATCTAATAGCAAGCGCAAAACTTAACTCGTGGTCGCAGAACTCATAATTGATTTGCAAGTGAGAATAAATAGTATCAATCAAATGAATATTATCAATTAGATAATAGTATCTAATTTTGAAATGTGGAAAAGTGCCGACATATTCACCAGTCAACCCAAAAATGCTGACGATGTATCTATTGCGAATTGTTTATGATTTTAAACAGACTTTCTTTTTACATTTCTTCACAGGAAGAGAAATAGCACAATGGAAAGGAACGTTAAGGGTGTGCATTGGTTTCTGTCGGCATTCTTTTAACAAGAAATGATCTTTCAAGCTATGTTTCAGATTGCCAATACTGCAGTGCCTTATGAGAAAAGCGGTCGCATAAGTATACTAATTTTTCACGTTTAATTTGCTTTGAGAAGCACTAACTTTAAGCTTGATAACTCTCAGTATATCAAGTAACTTTGATAGAAGCTTATTCAGAGCACAAGTCATCGCTGCCGATGAGTGCTTGCATTTAATTTTCATCCTACATTGACTCTCAAGTGTGATGCACTCGATACCACCAGCCCCAAGCGTCCCTAGTGGGCGTACAGAGGGAACACTGAAGGTCTGCGGCAGACTCATTCTCTTCAGATGTGAGAAGGTTTGAGTGCTGTGTGAGAACAAACTTCATTTTCTCAAGTGCAAGACAATGAGCTTTTGTTGCATTTATCAGTAATTGGAGTCGCACGCGGGAAACATTATGGTTATTGGTAAGAGTCGTTGCGGTCTCAAACGCTGACAATTATGCCTCCAGGTAATTGTTCCTTCGATAAAAAATAATTCTCGTCACCGACACGGGCAATAAAGGTTGAAGTCATCAATTATGGTTCAGTAATACACGAACAATTAAATATTGGAAAATATTTCATGAACGACTTGAGCCAAAATTATATTTCTCTGCTTCACTGTTTCGTTTGAAACTATAAAATAATTTTTTATTGTACGCAATCGGATACCATTTGACTTGATGAAATTAAAAGCAATTTTCATCAATCAAGAATATTGCTAAAGAACGATTTGCTCTAAATTAACCTGTAATGTTAGACTTTCGGCTAAACTTTTTAATTGCTAACAAAAAAGTATGAGAATTTCTCTATCGTTCCCCTTGTTTTCCCTTGTCGAATGATCAGTTATTATTGAGTAGCACTGATCGTACCCTTCATTTAAACTTGCCAAATTTGATACCATTAAATCAGTGTAAATTGTAGCAATAATGTTCTTAGGATGTGATCTTTTTAATTTATTGTCATAAACTACCCAGTCAAAAAATAGTCACCTGGTATTAATATGGTTTAGGACCTCCTAGAGCAAATAAATAATGGCAGTAATTGTGCAAGGCATTGAATCTACAAGTATCCTATTGCACACCTGGTCGATTTAAGCTCCTTGTGCATCAACTGATCTCGTAGTCTGACCACAGTAGGTGGACGATCTTCTCGACATCTAACTTGTCGTTAACTGTGATCCCTGATCCCTCAAATTTTCCATTGGGTTCGTGTCTAGGGACCTAACTGGCCAATTTAATTGCCTGACATATCCTTCGTGATTGTAATGCTATTTTATGATAATTTTAGCCGATGCACTCTACAGTTGTTACTCTGTAACATAGACAAAGCAACATATCGTTTTTCAATCAGATATTGTGCAAATGGTGAAACTTTGGTATCTAGCAGTTCAATGCAGGCATGCTGGTTCAGCTTGACAAATGTCTCAACCAAGGGCCCGCTTCTGTGTAGTTGAAACAGACCCAAGACATGAAATGCCCTCCTCTCGTATCACCCCTTGCTTGCATGATTCGTTGAAGGCTTCATGAGGTCACGATGGACACGATGGCAGGCATCATTGATGTAGAGATAGGATAGTGATTCATCTGACCATGTGACACTTCTCCATTCCTCGATAGATAAATTTACTCCAAAATAGTTATTCTCATTGAAATGGGTGATACGTACTTTCATTAATATCTTATATAGTAATATGTGGCTTATAAAAGCTAGATGTATTGCAGGATTATTGAGGATGCTATAATTGACTTGCAAATGCTGTTATGTAGCTGAGTCTTAACATAAATAATTTGTACGCTTGATTCTATCATTTGTGAATAGTTTTTCAATTAAATTCCGACTCACTAATATGCAGTGATATTTTGTGAATTCGATAGGTAAGTAGCCATTTTCAATAAATAGATCACTTCAATTTTCTTTAATAACCGAAAAAGATATGACAGCATGACACGCAGAGAAGCTCTATATATTCACGAAAGCAATTTTCGGTAGAAAGAAGATTGACTTCATCGTACAAATTTTCTTCTGCGCCCCGACCTTTTCCCGAATTTTATCTATTATAATAGCGGTACCAGTAGTGTTGCATAAAAGGAAATTATGATATATCGATTAAAATTAACCGAAAATAAAAGGACAATCATTTGAAATTTTTGTGATGACACACAGCCAAATTAGAATATCAATTAAGTTTGGCTTTACTGATTTACCCCGCGATTAATAATAATTTCAAACATCTTGTTGCTCAAGATCTTCTTTGATATTTTTTTATCATCCGTACAAAATCCCTACGGATTGATGATTCAATAGCATATATGATATAAACTGGCAAGGATGTACCTCAAAATTGAAAACTGTGCTCATCTATATAATTTTTATTGATGCTGTTGTGATCATTTTTACCAATGCTAATGTTTTATTACGGAGCATTATTATTAAAGCAATCTAAACTCGGCACGAAGTTAAAAATTTCCCTCCGTTTGATTCTTGTTCGAACTTAAATTTACAAAATCATACTCGACATTTACGCTATCGAATTATTCATCTTTATCATTATAGAAAACACATTTTTGAATTACTTGTTCAAACAATCGTGAGCTGGTGATATAGACCACGAAAACTGTCACTATTCTGAAAAGAGATTTAATTCAATTCTAACACTGCTTGCAAAGTACGCAAATAAATAGTTTACTCTCCATTGTAAAATAAATTAAATAAATTGATAAACGTCCGTCTCCTTTAACTCCACAGAAGTTATTTCTCAAGTGGGCAGCAAAACTTAGCTTAGCATTTTTCGAAACATGTATAATAACATGTAGTTTTGTTTATTGTTTATCGGGATATAAGTCATAGTGTGCAGTTACTACCATTCACGAAGTGAGGCATACGGAGCTTTGAGTAGTGCAATTACTAACAC
>VOMN01028575.1:0-12335 GCA_014899125.1 Orchestia grillus | reverse complement strand
GTATGTGAATGATATCGGAATAAACGATTTTTCTTTCTTTGTTTCTGAAACTCTACCTAGAAGTAAATGTGGAAAACCAGCTTGCACACGAAGCCAAATACGAATGAAATATAAATTGAAATAATCGTACTACTAACAGTGACCGTATTACATATAGCGGTGACAGCAATGTATTATATACACTTTTGTCCCACCGTTGTAGAGCGACTAAGAAACAAGTCTATACCCCTTGCCAGCTCTGAATGAAGACGGGTGGCTGTTCAGTACTTGCTTATAATCTAAAATTCAGTTGCGGCTTCGAAAACCGATGGATGAACCTAATAAATAACTGGAGCCCTAAACACAACAGGCGATTATGTTCGTGTTCTGGGAGCTAATGTTAGCTCGGAGACAGCCTTCATTTCCGGAAAGAAAATCGTTCAGTAGTTATTCATTGGAACTAAACGTAGGTGTTAATTTATTAGGACGTTATTTAACGAACAGTTCAAATTCGGTATTGAATATCTAAAATATGGCACTACATAGGAAATCAATGTATAGTAATGAACTAGTACAGTTTTGTTCCCAATAAATAACTATTGCACAAGGAAGCTGCCGACAGAGTATAATGTTATGCTGAAATAACCTTGTCTATGTCAACCAGTTCGAAGGTTTGTAAATTCACCGGAATTTGGCATAAGTCTTCATTTTCAGCTTATACGGTCAGAGTTTTATTAATAATGCTGCGAGTGGATAGAAAACATCTGTAAAAACGTGCGATCCAATAGAAGACCTGAAAATAAAAGCGAACGGAGTTTGTATTTTGTGCGAGTACCGTTTCACCTTTATTTTTAAGGCAAATAGCATTCTTATCACTAAAAGTCATTTAATTTTAATTTAAATGGAAACCTTAATCTTGAGTAACATTATAGAATGAACTCCACAATATAGAATGATATCTTCCTTCATTATCACACATTCCGTAATGTTCGACCAACTTTCGTACACTAACCTCTATTTGAAATTCGTAGATTTACAGTTTTAGAAATCTTGCGCTTTTTTGGTAACTGATGCCGTTCTGGTGTCATCATCGGCGTTATGTACTGAAAAAATGTAGTGGGGGAAAAATGATGCTCCTGTATCGCCCCCGCTATACTTATGTATCGCCCCCGCTATACTGTTCTGGAAGATTCATCGGCACTATATAAACGGTGGCGACACCGGGCCTGACGTCACTTGTCAGGCAGCGCTATCAGAACAACTTGCCCGCTTATTTGTCCGTACAACCGTACTTGCTTGTATTCGTGCCTGCATCAAATACCCGTTCCCGTCTGCTTGAATGAACTCGTGAAACCCGCACTTCTGTCTCTACCCAGCATCGAGCCTACCTGCGAGTCGACCACATCCGCGTGTAAATGTACCGGCCAACTCCGTACAGCGAGCCCACGATAACACGGAAGGCCGAGGTACACTCCTAAACGAACGCAAACTTCTAATTGTTGACCCAATCAAAGTTCGGCATGCACGTAGAAAACAGAGCACGCGCTCGAATCTGCCTGTTACAGCATGTCGGGGAATTCGGATTTTACGAAGCCGAAATGTGGTCCTCCTGACGGCGACTCAAAAGCGGTCCTGACAATACTAGCGACCTGGAAAAGTAGTAAGTGTTGTATGTGTACACGCATTGATACTTATTCATACTTCCATTGTTTCTCTGATGGCTGACGTTAGGCTGATGAGGCTATGGTTATTGGGAGCTTGTTTGTTCCCTTTTGGGAAAATTGGAGTGACATTCGCTTGCCTTCAATCCTGCAGAATTATTCCAGTGATGATTGATCGATGAAAGATGTTCGCAAGAGTTGCGGTGATCGCTTCAGCAGTTTCTTTGAGTAATCAAAGAGTTAAGCAGTGTGGTATAATCAATTAGCAGAGATTTAAGAGCGTAAGAACCTCGATTAATTCTATCATGTTTTACCGTTGGGTTTTCAATGCCTTACAACTACTGGCGTGGTGAGGGATGTGAGGAATGTGTGGTTTAGACTTCCTTTCTCAAAGGAAGTCCTCCCTGGTTACGTGAAAATGCCTCGACTGAGCCGAGAATTGAACCAGGTTCCTCTCGGTTACGAGGCCATCACGCTAGCAGTACGCCAGGGAGCCTTAGTTAAGCTGTTTTTCTACCTTTTCCACCGAGATCATGTAGTGTGTCAGGGTTCTCTCGATGTTTAAAGCTTGAGGTTGAGAAATTTTATCTATATCTTCTCGTGTGAATGCTGATCTGGAGTAAGCATTTTGAATTACGGCTTTACTTTTGTTATCCGCTTGAGCTTAGCTGTCAAGATCGATTAATGGTCGAATAGTGTCTCTCCTCAGTTGCCAATCGTTGAAATATTTGAAAAAGAATTCTGAATTGGATTTTGCTTTCATTGAAATCGTGACTTCCGTATTTCTTTTTGCACTTATCATTCGCTTCACGGCCCTGCAAGAGCGAATGTGCTCTAGACAACGACGAGCTGCTGTTTTGGGCTCTTTTGAGCCTAATCAGCAGTCTTAAAGAGTCTTGTCTGGCATTTATCAGGCGTCTAATTTCTTGTAAAACCAAGGAGGGTCTATGACTGATTTAAATCTCTTCGTTGGGATACGCACTTTTATACCAGTTATAATTTTTCTTTGAAGATCGCGTAACACCTTTGAGCGGTTTTATTGCTCATTCCTCCAAAGTCAAATATGTCAAGTTCTTCTTCCATTATATCGATGTTCGCTCGTGATTAGTCAAGGATGTTTTTAGATTGCTATTTAGAATTAGAGCACTGAATTAGAAACGCGAATTCAATCACGACTATTGCCCATTTTACCCGTAACCTCAATGCCACTTGGAAGTTTAAGCATCGCATTTCGCTTTTTAGTTTGTTTTAAATTGTATAACCAAGCATTGTTATTCTACCAGCTCCCTCAAGTCCCGGGAATCTCAGAGCACTACAACAAGCATTCTCACTCATACGCATTACGGTCACAAACCACACGCGATTCAGCAGACAACCAGGCTTGCGCCTTTAATATGGGGTTCGAGGACGTGCTTCGAGTGGTACGTTCCTTCGATACGACAAGGATATGAAAACGAGGTTGGATTCTCAACTTAGCTCATATATTCGCAGACGCGGAAATGTCTCTGGTCTGCAGAAGGTGGCTTTGTGTGTTCTTCTGTCGTGCGAGTAATTGTGTGATTGTGGTGTTGAGCTCGTGTGAGTGTAATCGAGTTGGTTGCTTCGACGCGAAGGCGAGATCTTGATCGCACCAGGAACCAGCTTCTTGGGCCAGTTTGAAGCGTGTCGCTTGCTTGAAGTTGGAAGATGAGGGACGAGGACTGAGTCAATGTTTGTCTTCCGCACGCGCAATACAAAATGGCGAAAAAGACTGCTGCATGGCTGTCGTCGCAGAGGAATGGTTTTATAAAAAACTAACTCTGAATTGTCTTGCAAAACAATCAACAAACAATTTGCTTAATGTGAAAAATGCTCCCTAGCAAGAAAAATGGCAAGCTAGGGAGCTGACAAACTTAGACGAGAAAGAAAAAAAACGTTCCATTCGATCGAAATGATGCTCGGATTTGAAGGTGGCCGAAGTTCGTTCCCCAACAATCTTCTCAAATCCTCTCTACAGTACGTTTCAGTCATACTAAAGCTGTGGTGAATTCTCTTGAGTGAACACACATTGATATAAAAAGTTTGTGTAAGTCGAGGGAACACTTTTTTCCGAGAGCGGGGACTATGCTGAGAAAATAAATACTTCCCTAAGTACATAATAAAATTGTACTTCGAAATGGGTTCAATATAGGAAATTTGTTAAGGGGATGAATAAACACAAATGAGCCCGCAACAGATTGTAGCACTTATGCCGTTTGCGCTTTGAGTCGCTATAGGAATGCCAATTTCCTCACAATAGGCTGAGGGTAAGCACGAGCAGCTGATCCTTCCCTAGTGGAGATGAAGCGAGGAATCCGAGTCACCCTCCAACAAAAAACGATGAGAGACGATAGTCTTCAACATGTCCACCTTTGGTGAGGAAAGGGGAATGGCGATAAGCAATGTATTCGTATCCATTAATCAGAAACGCGGCATTTAGAAATGCATGCGCACTGACATAGGATTTTCAGACCCAGACACGGAGGGTTCCATAGCGCACTGGTTAACCGTTAACGTGATAGCCTCACAGCTGAAAAGTTAGGATTTGACTCCCAGTTCAGGCACTGATTTTCACGGAAGCACCGAGGGTTTCCCTCGGAAAAGAAAACTTATACCTCACATACCTCGCGCATCAGTAGTAATAAGGCATTGAAAACCCAACAGTAAAATGTGTTGGAAATAATAAAGGTAGCTTTTTTAGAGAGCAGATAGGATGCTCATATCGAATTACTGTTCCCGCCCAGATGTAAAATTTTTGAACATAAAATTTACCTTTAAGACTTGTCAAGATCAAGAACATGAAACGTTAATATTATAATGCGTTCTTTCATCATGTTGGCTTAGAGGGGAATCTGAAAATTAACGACTAGGGTAAATTTTATTTTTACCATACATTTTCCCTTTCCAGGATCAGACTCTATGGAGTACATACTCCATGGCCTAGAAGTTTTCACAGGTTTTTCCTCGCCTCGACATACGCATGGTTTCTCATTCTCACATTCATATTTCTCGTAAGAAAAAATAACGTACAGGGTCATTTCCCGTCAGGGATACGCTGGAGACATACCGATCACAACGCATTCTATTACTTCGCAAGGACATGGGGTACAATAAAATTGGGAATAAAATTCTTATTTATTTCAAAATAACAATGGTTAAAATAATACACTTCGAGAAACTGTGTCAACTTTATTAAGATTTATATCCGTTGAGCGTTAACAACACTTTTTCCTTTCCTGCTTTTGCTGTTCAGGAGTACTAGAGATGTCTTGGGCAGCAACTTGCTGCCCTCACGCGCATTTCGGGCTGCGGCGGCCGAGCTGAGGACGGCAGTGCTCTCCATGGCGCCTCCGCAGGACGAGCATAACGCCTCTCCGCCACACAGAGCTGTTTGCCCCACACCAAAAAAAAAAAGACAGAATAAATATGGCTGAGAGACGTTAACAGGAACGCCTTCTTTGACCGAAAAACAGGAACTATTTCTCTATTTATTCCAGTCAGCGACTAGAAATGAAACTAGCAAATATAGCTACCTTTCGACACAACAGTCAAAGAATGCTAAGATATGTGCGACATTCAGTAACAAATTTGCTTGTATGCTATTTAGAAGACAATTTTCACGGCTTCTCGTCTATATTTATAACATCGTGTCGATAAGTAAGGCAGCACACTAATACTAGCAGGTCATAACGAAACTTGGAGCGTTTAATCAAAACACGCAAAATCTTAATAAGGCAAGAAATACATTTTTTAGTCTCCAATATAAGCACGATTCTTTCCAATGACATATCCCCTTTCACCAATTAGCTTTTGATGCCTTTTTCACTCGCTGCATTCTGTTTGATTACGCAAGTATGTTTTATCACATGAAACATTTAAACTAATTAGGTATTTTCAAGTTTTGTACAATTTTTCATTCTAACTTTTGGATCATATAAAATATAATTCATTCTTATCATACTGTATGTTTAGCTAAATAACAGTACTCTTAATTTTAATGTTTTTCAAAGTTAGTGAAATTTTAGTATTTAAACCCTTCTGTTTGATTATGCATAATCGCTACAAATACTAAATATGGGCATGAAAACCCAACGCTTGGAACTGGTGTATCAACACCAAAAACTATCCAAAAATTTTACGTCGTGATCACCCACCGTACTATCAAATCATTCGTATTTTCTGATAAAACATGGAAAGAGACACCGGAAAGAGCACATTTACGAAAGTTATCTGCAAGGAATATTTGCAAAATAGAGTAAAAACTTCAAAAATCTTCATTCTACCAGCTAACATATTTTTGAAGCAGCTAGTGCGCATAAGTTGGTAAAAATCTAAATGTAGGATCCACGATATCACTGTGAGATTCAAGAGTACCATCAAAATACCCCCATTGAGAGAGAACCAAAAGGTTTGGACAGGCACATAATTACATGAAGGTCAATTTCAGCCAGGTTAGCGTTACTAATGAGTCCCGTGCAACTTTAGATGGACTCAATGGGTAGGGATCTGGTTGGCTGTTGTATTAGCTGTCGGCAGTACACTTCAGCTGTTATAGTTTGAGTAACTAACAGCTCATAGTGGATAATTCCTTCCGCATACCACCCCACGGTCAACAGAACCGTCATTTTGTGCACGTCATTTCGAGATTGTGGGATAAGCTTTGCTTTACGGTCCAGCAACGGCCTTTTGTGCGAAATATTATTGCATAGGGTACCTTTTCACAATCAGTAATGACCCTGTCTAGAAAAGGTGATTGAAGTTGTCGAGAGCACAATGAGGCACAGCAATCGACACGTTGTTTAAATGATTTCCTGACAAATGACGCGGTACCTATTTTCAAGCATTCGAGATTGTACCAAGCCTTTTCAGTTCACGACAGGCAGTCATATGACTGACATGAGATTTTCTGCTCTGTGCCTTAGTAGTAATGGTGGGGTTTGCAGCAACAACGGCCTACAATTTATCTCAGAATTAAGTTCTTCCAGGCGTCCATTTGTTGGTTCATCCATCACCGAAGTCTACCTTTTCGAAACGGGAAAACCATCATCAGCAAACAACTTCACTCATTAGGCTGTTTTCGTATATTGTTTTGAATGATCTTTCTGTATTCTCCTTCTGAAATTCAAAGAGTATGATATGCCGTATATGCTCTTTACATGGACTACTTTTTCATTTTGAGTATATAACATAAATATTTAAATAAAATAATTGTAGAACACAAAATATGAAGTTTGATTAATATTGATGACAAAATATATAATACTAAAAGTTAAATTTATCAGTGATCTTTCAATGTTGCCCTTCAAAAAACGCTCTGAATTTTCACTACAACCTGATAAAAATAATTCTAAGCAGAATATCCTTTCTCACTCTCTTAAAATATTAGCGTCCACACCGACGTACAAGAAAAACATAGGATATAGGTTTATAAGGAGTTAGAACGTAAGCGAAAGGAAGCGAAAGGAATAATGAGGGTATACAATTAATGAAATAACGGTATATCTTGAAGAAAGATCTGGAATGCGATTATTTGGTATGAGCGAGGCTTCATGTAATAAAAATTGAGACCCGAGTACGTAACGCTTTACAGCTAGACTACATGCACCCACCATCAGCAGGTTGTCTGTGCAGCACCGTAGCGCATAGCTGGCAGGACTCAGGCCGCAGCACAGGCAAGAGCGACACGCAGCATCGTGGCAGCGCATGACCTGTCAACCCCATTGAAAATTATTTACGACTCAAGTCAATCCCTAAAATGCACTCTAGGTACTTTTAAAACATGGTAAATTAAATGACCACTTGATTGAAAACTTTATCGTTACCATATCCCGCGTGCGACAAGTATTTCAGAATAAACGATAAATATTTTTTATTCCTTTTGGGAAATAAATTGAGAGTTATCAAAAAGAGCATAAAACTTATCAATCTCAGTAGCAAAGGTATCATAGTGGTATAAAGCTATACTAAAATAACACCGTATTCAATCAGCAAAATAACAGCACAGTAAATGACACCCAGAGGCAAAGTGGTCCATTTTTGTGTTGCTGGTAAACATCTAAAAAGAATTTCAACAAAGAAATGTAGGATATCGAATTGAATTAGGAAAGGAGTCAATACTTTGAAATATTTTTCCTATATCTTAAAGATTTTTCTGGCTTTTAAATAAATTAAAATTCGTCCGAAAGAGTATCGCGAAAAATAAAAAAAATAGTAATTAGGGAACTGCAGTATCGGCCATAGCATTAGAACCAAATGACGAAAAATTATTGAACTAAAAGTTTTAGACGAATGTTGGTGACGTTTTCGCCGACTATTTATGTGTAATTAAAATGCATTAAGTATAAACAAAATTTTAAGGTTTCCACTTATGCGTTCTTGAATAATTCAATTTGAAACAAAATAGGAGGATTTTGCATTAGTCAAAAGTTAAGGAACAGATTGAAAATTCCTTGGATAAAGTAAAATTAGCAAAAACTCTTGAACATTTAGTAAGCATTTTTTTATTTTTGATGACTTCATTACTTCTTTAGCCACGTGATCTAATTAACTCGTGTAAAACATCCCAGTTATCCCTTCTCATTCTTTCTTCAGTAACTCCCACAAGTAATTTTGATTTTACGGATAGTTCTTCTGCACCTTCTCTCTAATGATTATCCAAACGTTGGAATAAGGTCAGGATTCTAAGTTGGCCATTTCATCACCGTAATACCTTTCTCTTCAAGAAATGCAGTCACCTTTTTTGCTTCGTGGCAAGGTGCATTGTTGTGCACGAAAGTAGGAGGTTGAACAAGAGCAAGGTACGAATTAGCAATGGCGTATTGGCGAAGAAGCTCTTCATAAACTTCGGCCTTGATTTAACCATGTAAACAGATAATTAGGTCAACTCCTGCGGAGTAAATCATGCTCCACACTACCACACTTCCACTTCCAAACTTAACTCAAGTGTCTTTTCAACACATTAAAGAGATAATCGTTCACCCGTTTTGCATCATGCATGAATTTTACTATCAGATTCAGATAAGTTGAGCATCTATTTATCACTTAAATGAACATCAGGTTGCTCGTTTGTACTCGTTCACAAAATCTTGACGGCTCTTTGGTTTTCCTTAGGAACCACAGGCTTGGATGCTGGAGACCGACAATGAATTTCATCGTTATTTAACCTTCAAGAAACAGGTTTTCTTGGTATGTTGTTCCCCGTCTTTCGACCAAATCAACGAGAAATTGATGCTGCTGTCTCGAAACAGTCCTGTAAAAGTCATTCTAACAATCTTTCGATCATCCCGCTTAGACGATTTTGGAAATTTGCCAACTTTCGGTTTTGAATCTAGTGTCTTATACGTACTAAATCTATTTATCACACAATGCACAACACTTTTTGACCTACGAACGATACCATCAATTTCAGAAATTGACTTCTTTTCTTTATGATTAACAGGTATTAGTTCTTGTTCTTGGAGAGACAGAGTTTTACTCGTTGATGCAGTCATCTTATTTGACAACGGTTGCAACGATATAAGAATATTGTCTTCAACATCAAACCTTCAATTCAGTCTCTTTAAAGGAATTTTTTAGGACAAATAATTTTATTTTCAATCCGTTTCTTAATCTATGTGTTGTGTGTTTGTGTTGTGTTTATTTTGTGCGTGCTGTGTGTTGTGTGTTTTATGCGATGTCTTAAGCTTTGAGAAATGCAAAAATACTCCTACTTTGTTCCAAATTGAATTATTAGAGAACATATAAACGAAAACCCCAATACTTTGTATGCAGTTTAAACATATTTGGGTTATATTCGTATTAATCAAAAATTTCACTGCAATTTATCTAACACTTTTTGATTAATTATTTTTTCATATATGTTTTCGTTTTTATACTATACCAGACACTCCACATAGGACATTCCAGAGCTCTTGAGAAAACTTATCAACAGAAAATAAAATAGTACTAGGTTGCCACAAAAATAATTAATGGCCAATCTAACTGTTGTCTTTGGACACGTAATTTTCGCATAGTATCCTCAGTATAATTTAGATAAATTTTTGCATACCAGATACTTGATGTGTGATCTACAAAGTGCGAGGGCTATTTGAAGACAAAATCATCACACACTCGACTCACTTATAACTTTTTTTATTTCAGATAACCCATTTAAATTGAAATGTTAATCCTTAAAATAAAAAGACATGCAGTCATAGTCGCTTTAACTACAACTATGATGGTTTTAGGAGTTGTGAGTAGTGAAGGTCATGGCATGCCACCTAACATTTTTCCACAGGGACTTAAGGTTAATGCTGCTGGAAACATTGATGTTCTAAAAACGTTTTTTAAGCCCTGGATGAAGTATCCAATGAAACAATACGTCTTTCAGCAAGACTCCGCATCTTCTCACAGCTATAGTAACCCAAGATTGGTTATTAAAGAACTTCTACGATCACATAAATCCCAATTTGTCGACTCCAACTCGCTAGATTTAAAACCAACGGACTATTGCGTATGCAGCGTTGTTGAAAGGGAGACTAATCGACATTCTTTTAGTACCATGGCTCCACTAAAGGCCACCATTGTCCAGGTGATGTCCAAAATGAGTAAGGACCATTTAATTTCTGCTTTTCAACGGTTTCGAACCCACATAGCAGCAGTCATTGAAGCCAAAGGTGGCTTTATCGAATAATTTGAGAAAGAAGTATTATAAGGATATTTGCACATATTGGATTGAAATATATACATTTTTGCTAAAATATTATTGCTTATTTAACATACATATATGTCCTAAGTAGCCCTCGCACTCTGTATAATAATTTTCAGCTCATTTTAGATGGAATACATTCTTGAAGTAAATAAGCCCTGTGTATTAAATGGGCCCATATGTTTTTCTGCGGCAATCGCTTCCCTTTGTAATTAAGGAGAACCATTTGGGTTCAGGAAATTTTTCTCCCTATATGACGCGTAATTTTCAAATTTGGCGCACTAATGAAACTCGATGAAAGGAACTTATTTTGTTCGCATGACTTTCTTAGATTTCTTGAATAAATGAATCAATAAAAAACACCGTTTGAATAATTGTCAGAGTTTCGAAGCCTACAATTCGTTTATGCACTAGAACAATGGAGTTGGTTGTAATCGATGTGTTTCAACGCAAGGAACCAACCAAAACCACAAAATTTATGAGAAACGACATAAAATTTTTATACAAGGTATGAAAGAAATTCATAATTTTATTCCCACTTCATGTATAAGTTTGACGATTTTAAAATTTGAAAAGAACTAGAATGTATTTTTTTCACAACAAAATTTGGTATCAAATGAGTGAAGCTTTATTTGTTTAGTCAAAAACTCTAGGAAGTGAAATCACTCAAAAAGTCCAAACAAAATGTTTTTCAGGAGAAGCAAATAAATGAAAAATGTTTCACCTTAAATGGAGTTCCATACAAATTACCTGCACAATATGCATTTTATATACTATAAAATTAATTTAAAATTATACTCATTGAGTGCTGTGACTTGCACTGCACATGAGTTATGGGAAGATGGTGGGGAAGTGAGAAGCGGGACCGTAGACTGAGCTGCACTGAGGCGAACGTAAGCTCCCTCTAATTCATGCGCCCGTGTGCAACGCAGCGATCACAGTACTTGGTTAGAAGCATTCTAAATCGATTTTATAATATACTATTACGTCATTTGCAGACAAATGATGTAGGAATTTATCAAAATTAAGTATTTTTTTCAACCCCTTTGCCCACAGCGCAGTCAGTTTTGCAGGTCCAGTTTCTAAATTTTGACATATTAATTACGCAACAAAGAACATTTTGCAATAAAAATATTTTTAAACATTTGAACAAAACTCTTCTCGATGGATCCGTTAACTATGAGTACAATAAAAATGACCTTAGCTTACTTTTCATGCATGAGTTCAAAATTGGGCATAGTCCCTCCCAAACTGCTGTCAATATAAAGAGCATGTGGCGGGGGATCGACAAGTGATCTGGCAGTACGAAGATGGTTTAAAAAATTCCGTAATGGTGATGATGACATTAAAGATGAAATAGAAAGAGGACAGTCATGGGGTTCTGAATATGAGTAACTAAAAGAAATTGTTGTGCAAAACCCATGCCAAACTATCAGAAAAATATCTCAGATTCTTGGTATTAGTACTGCGACAGTATCATGCCATATACACACGACGTCATTGGAGAATCGATGGGGACTAATTTTGCTCCACAACACACGGCCACATGTTGGAAGAAATAGATTGTAGAAATTTACAGACTTTGATTACGACACTGTGCAATATCCTCCATGTTTTCCCGACCTTTCACCCACAAACGAACAATTTTTTTTAGCATTTGAGCACATTTTCGAATGGTAAAACATCCAAGTCCAAACCATAGATGGCATCTGCTTGAAAATATTTCCTAGCATTGCAGCCACTAAGTTATTATCAACGAGGAATAAATAATATCGTTGATTGATGGCACAGAGACATTGCTCAAGGATCGAATTTTGATTTCTGAACATTTTTGCTGTTCATTTTTCCTCACTAAACTATGTTTCTGAAAAAGGCCATTATATTTGCAACAACATAATAATAGTAGAAAGTCATCACAGAGACGCAATTGTCCTACCTGACTGCTATCATCACAACAGACTGCCATCATCACAACAGACTGCCATCATCAC
>VOMN01028566.1:0-11946 GCA_014899125.1 Orchestia grillus | reverse complement strand
ACACAACTGAGGTCTACCAACATTACAGATCTAGGTTTTCCCCAACTATCCAAATATAATTCACTTGAACCTTCACCTAGGAAATGCACCTAGGAAATGCTTCATCAGTAAATGCTGCTTGACAGTAAACTCAATACAATTATTCACCAAGAAATCAACACCTAATATCAATTGTACTCTGGTACCAGGAGCCACAGCAAAATCGGCACATGAAGTTTCAGTCATTGGCACACCACATACACTAAGTGAACATTTCACGTCAACTATACTGGATAGATCATTTTTACCAATTATATTAAAAATTTTATTTTTCTCAATAACCAATAACTTCAATTCTTTCACCTCCACTTTTGACATCCATGATGACACTGCCCTAGAGTCAATTACAGCAATAACTTCTTTATTATTGGTTTCCACTAAAACCTTCAATAATTCTGTTCACTCAGTTGACTATTTTTCCTTGTACAGTTAAAAAATCCCTTGACTTATCCATGGTAGCCAAACCAGTGAATGAAGATTCCAACTTCTTGCCATCCACCTTAGGGTTTGACCTTGGCCTGTGGCCTCTGGGGCATTCCTGATTGCTAGCACCTGACTTTTTTGGGCTTGGGGAGTGGTTTTGAGGCTAAGTGGGAGGCGGGGGGTAGTAACCATCTACTTTCACAGGCAGATAAATACTCAAATAACCCTTCCAGGTCAGTGCACTTGGTTGTATAGATGAAAACTAATGCGTGGAATAGTACAAATTATGATATCTAACAGGAATATCCAGGATATTGCAGCGCAAATGCTTATTAGTTACGAAAAAAATGAGTAAAAAATTGAATAAATTAAAATTTAGGTATAAAAACATTTTCTACACTTTCTAATGCACTCAAGTATGCATAGTAAACAATAATATAACAGAAAAACACAGCTAAACGCCCAAATTGGCCCATTTCTAAACCATCAGGAAGTCCCCCCTCTTCTCCTGTTTCCACCCTCCTAACTCCCGAACCAATCGTCTGATTTGCATGAAACTTTGTCACATAATTCAGTACTTATTCTTGAATGACATAAGCTCAAAAACCGGAAAATTTATTCGTTGTCGAAAAATCATGGGATGGTCCCCTTATGAGCAAACATAGCTAAAAGCTATAGATCTAAGGAAAGTAGGCTAAGAAATACAAGAATAGATGAATATAACTTAGTTTAGGAGCAAACATCTGGCGTGTCCTGACGATGGTTTTGCTGGGGGGAATTTCGCGGGTGAAGTAAACACTTGATCTGCTTTACCTAACGGATGGCATTAGCCCTAATCAGGGAAGAAATGAAATCGTGGAACAGTTAATTGAAATAAATTGCATGCTACTATGTACAAATAGTGTGACTATGTGGCTCTCTGATCCAGTGTCCCCAACCAGAGCATAGACAGTTTAACTTTTGTAACAAAAAAGTAATACCGAAATGAATAATAATAATAATCTTCAATATTACTTTCTGTTAGAGCCACTGGAAGGGTTGAAGTGAAGAGACTTAACTTTAAACAGACAAAGATCATTTTAGAATCGCATGCTATAAAGCATCAAATTGATAACACAGGAATAAAAATAAAAGTGAATAACAAACGCAACCTAGCCAGTAAAAGCAACCAAGGGTTAATAAATACAAAGTAAACAAACTCTATTTATATCAATATAGAAATGAAGCTAGCCAAGGAACCAAACAAAATCACAATTAGATCTGATTAAGACCCGAAATCAAGATATTGAAAGAATGCAAATCAATGTATGAAGCAAACACTTATTACCTGGTTGGTAAAATGTAGAAAACACTAAAACACTCGCCTCAGGAACTTTACCTTCTGTCAAGAATAATGAAAATGATTAAATCACTTGAAAGAAATATCATGAAACACTCTGAGGCGATGCTCCCTTAGCATCTCTACCTAGCCCTTCATGTGGAAGCAATTGCGCAAATCGTTGGTGTCATCCTTCCAGTTGCTGGCTGTCTGGGAACCAGTGACCGTGATAGTTGTAAGCCCCTGGCTATTGCCAACATGATCCCTTGTACAGCAACCTCCAACTCTGCTACATTAATGTGCAGATGCTCTGGCTTCTTGCAGTCAGAACAGATCCTCTACAATGCAGCCAAGGCCTCACCAATCTCCAATCTCCAAGGCCTCACCAATCCCTAAGAAGCTGGCATCCGTCCATTTTGTTGTCACACAATTGAATCGACATGTTACTCGCCTCCCCCAGCAGGATCCTACCAATAAGCCTGCACCCACAGCTCACCAGCTGGAGTGCTGACTGAGGCACTAATAAAATGGTTCTAGGATCTGCTGCAACCCAAGTTACTTCAAATAGCCGCAATAGGACGCAACCACTTATCAGGTAGTGATTGACCAGCCGGCCACACAAAGAAAACAATCCCCTCTTTGTTAGTCCGGCTCACTCCAAACTGATCTCAGAAAACGCTGTTCTTCTCGACATCCTAATATGCCCGTTAGGACTTTTCCTTAACCAAACTCTGAATGACCAACCTCCATTGAGGTTCTCAGGTTCTTTCATCACAAACTCACACTGAGCCAAGTGCTCCCAGAGCTCCTTGGCACTAATAACAGGCTCCTGAACCACTTCATCTTCAATACAGTGATCAGTTCATCGATGAACCTGGTTGTCCAACGTATGATCCTTGCAAAAAATTACTGTCGTAATGCAATGCACCACAAAAGGCCAAACCCCAATTGTGCTAAAGCATGAGGCACTCCCTTATATTTAATGACCTAAAACTCCCATAGGTCCTCAGAAACATGGATCTGCAAATACACTGACTTTAAGGTCAGCAATTCAATTTCTTTTTATTTCCAAAGATGAAATTTTTTTGAAAGGGGTTAATTTCCTATCATGAAGAGCTACTCTGACACGGTTCACATCGTACAAACTTCAGTCCTATACAGACAGACCTGAAGGTTGGTATCAATGTTTGGTTGAGTGTATTGACCTGAGTGGAACATTTGTTGAAAAATAAAGATAATGACAGTTTTTGTACTATCCTTTTTCCACAAACTTCTTCAACCAAACAATGTAACCAAACAATGTAGTAAGAGACAATGTAAAATTTTCATAGTTCTGACCATTTAGTTGCCTTGTTCATTCAGGAGTAGTCTAAATGAAGTCAAGTATATTTTATGAATTTACCATAGTGCCAACCTGCTGAGCATGATTGATATGTCATCAAATTTCAAGATAAATGTCAAGTATAATACATAGTAACATTGCTGATGAAGAGTGGAAGTGTACAGTAGCTACATGAATAGTCAAAATTTTCAGCCACTCATTGTAGAAACACAAAATTAATTTTGAAAATGAATATAAATATTTGTACCTACTTTTTTCAACTCTGGGAAAATGCATGAGATAATAATCTCAGTATTTTAATATATGTTTGAATATACTGTGTGAATGTAGTTTCATATCAATGTTCTACCAACCATGGCAAATTTCACCCATACTTGTGATCGTTTTTTACTCCCATAACTACATACTATAATTTTTTTAAACTTGATCATGGGGACTGATCTAACTCGTTTTTATGAGAAAAACTTGTTGAAATGTAATATGTTGTAAAGCTTTTAAATTTTGCCTCAGATTAGCTAGTGAAGTATTTATTTTAGTCATAACTATTGATATGATATATAAGTATACATGATTTAACACAATGAAGAGTACCTATTCTGCAATGAATAAGTCCTTCAATGTGTTCTTTAGGTTGGGCCAGTCTTCAATAACATTACCAGCTGTAGTGTTGTGGCCTCATACAGCTATCAAGTAGACTTCTTCTGGGTTTTCTATTGTCACTAATAATTTGTAGCCCCTATTTGATTTTTCTATCTCTTTCTTCTGGAATATGTAGGAAATATACTTTTAAAATTTTGTCTGACCAAATAAAGCTGCTATCAGTTCTTGAAAATTTTTGTTTATACATTTTGAGATATATTTGAAAGATGTTATGAAAAAGTTTCAAGTGTTACAATTGTGAAAGCGCAATCAGTTGAAATTATTGATCATGTATCTTGCCATCATAATCAATGTCAGATTAAGAATAGTTGCTGTTCTTTGTGGTTTTTACATATATTTATTAATGGTCATCAAATTGATTTATGCTACAGACTCCTATGTTCTAACAGTCTAATTCATTACTTGGCAATTGGTGTCTTTTGTATATCATAGCCAGCTTTCAACATGCAGTCTGTTGATTCTGGCAATGGCAAAAACTTTTGGAAGAAATCGAACAAGTTGGTACCTGGAAGGTGAGTGTAGTGTATCATTATTTATTAGTATTACCTCTTTTTTGATAATTCCTGTGCTTTTATGCCTTTAGACATTTCATTGTGCAGAATATTTTATCAAATGAGGAGCTCATTGTTAATTTATTATTTGTGATGTAACATAGCAGTACTCTAATGTAAAGATTTAAAGTACTTCAGAGCTTTGTCATAAAGACTACTATTTATGCACTTGATAATAGTCAACTCCATGGTGCCAGCAATTCTTGTTTCTTACATGTTATCAGTAATATAATTTCATATTTTTTTCTTTTAATGTCATCCTACTCCAGGGGAACACTTGAATTACCTCAAAACTGTAGGTAGATCTCCAGGACTTTTTTCATACCCTTTCTGTTTTGATTTGCATGCCTTTTTTGCTGATAATTCGTTTTCTCCTTTTTCTTAACTTGCTGTTTCTGTGTACAAGGGGTCCTATGGGAGAACACAGCTTGGATATCAAATCCACATTCTCCCAGGTACATCATAGATGGTCTAGCCTCTTATGGTACAAGATAGTGTAACTAAAGCCCTGCTATCCTTACTGCTACAAGTACAGGTTTTGAAATTACCTTTCAAATATTAAGCAGCTAATATCTGAAAAACTATTTTTTTTAGCAATGTTTCACATGGGCAAAAGGTGTTTAGTTTGCCACTTCATGGTAAGTGTGAAATTTTGTACCTCTTTCTCCATAACACCCTGTATTTATCAGTATGAACAAAATTTGCTGAAACTTTGTATTAGGTATTGAACTCAATGGATGCAATAACTTCTCGTACCTCATTTTTCAATTGGGTGATGTTAGACGTTGCATCTTATGTGAAATTAACAAATTGTTTTGATTACAAATCTGTATTGAATCATTTCTTCTAGAACAAAATTTCTCTGTTTGACCTTTAGGTGTATTTTTTTATGGCTAGTGAACCATGAAAAATTGATTTTACTTTTATGTATATCAGATCATACCAAATGAAATTTGAATCTTGGTTTCTACAATAAAAGCTATTTTCAGCCTTCTAGCACTAATTCTTGACAAACTACAGGAATTTTAATTTGGATACATTTTTAGTGGACATCATGTATTTATGTCATCCTACAACTTTCATTTCCTGAGTTTTCCAAACAAAATTTTAGGGAGAAATACCAAGGGGAAACAGATACATGGTGTCACCCCTCTTTGTGGCTTTATTTTGGGTTAATTTTTTAATCAACAGGGAGAACTAGAATGTTCATATGCTATAGCTGTGTTTGGAGTGAACTGTTACAACCCACACTGGCAACCCAACAGCTCTGTTACCTTCATGATTGAATTCCATAAAGAATTTCAAGTGCTCTTGCTACTAGAGATGTTCCAATGTTTATTCATATTTTGATGTTGCATGTAATAAAACTACATGCATTTTTTTCATCTTGATGTGTTTCATTTTATAATGAAAAATATTATTTTAAATTCTCTTTGCCACTATTGCAACACTTGATGGAATCTTGTATTTACTCTCCATAACTTAATAGTAACAATGGCTTACATTTTAAAACTTTTTTTTCAAAGTTCAAGGACTTTTGAATTAATTTATAATAATGTAAACTGAATTCATAAATGCAAGTAATTTTTTTCTTGTCTGGTCAGGTTTTTTAAGGTGTGCTTTGTTATGCATGGTCTCCAAAAATGTGACAGAATTGCCCATATTCAAGTACCAATGAGCTCAATTTGTACAGCCAATTAATGGTGCTTGATGTTTAGTTTGGGAAACAATAGTGTATGTGAGTGCTTTCACCAAGACATTTGTACCATAGAAGAGTGCAACCAATGTTGGTGGGATATAAACTTTCTCACACAGCTTGTGCATGAAATGGAATGTAGTGACTGCTCATCACAAGAGGAAGTCCCTGAAAAGACCATTCATCCATGAATAGCTTTTTTTATTTAATGTGTAAGATCTTTGAATTTATGTCATAATTTCAGTTTCATCTCTAGATGTTATTTCCAGAACCTGATCTGATTTGGGTACATGAATATGATTTCTAGATTAAGCATGAAAACTGATGTAGAATCAGTTCTCAGATGTCTGACCTTGAAAACTTTGCAGACCAGTGTTATGCACAATACATCATATAAATAAGAAAAAACTTTCCCGGCATACAAAATTTTAAAAATTCAATAAAAAAATAAAATTAGACTGATTAACTCTGAAAACACTTTGGCTCAATTCTGAGAAACTAGACTAATTTATTAAAGGTACTTTACAGACATTCTGCTATTAAATTTTATGTATTGTAAACAAATTTAGCGTATGATTTTTCTTCAATGATGAAAATAAGCTGTCCGATGTGTGATATGTAACTAATATAAGTACAGCTGTGTACATTGTGCATTGGGCTATGGGGACATGAGCATGCATAGCCTAAAATCAAGATTGACTGAGCATGCAAGAGTAAGCAATAGAACTAATGCCTGATTAACTAATCCCTCACACTCAGCTATCCAAGACTGTGCTAAGTCTTGCACTATGATTCCAAAATCTAGTTAGTTTGTGTTCATCCGACAATATGGATCTCGAAATTTTAAAATCATCATTTATTTGTAATTGAAACTACTCTTCTTGTCCACTAGCTGGTCTTAAATCATAACCATTTTTAGTGTTAATATGTCTTTTTGGTTGAATTTCAAAAAATTTCTTGGTTAAGAAAATTTTCCCTCCTTCATGTGATGTATCTCTTGATCCATGTTTTTTGTTTTGCTGATGATAAGTATAGACCCAAAACATTAAAAGTATAATGTCTTTTAAGTTGACTGGTCTTGCTCTCATATTTACCTAGTATAATACTAAAACTCTGGTCGTCTTGCTTGTTTGCTTGCTTGAAACTGTGCACACGTTTGTCTGTCGGATCTGAGATATTCGAAATTTATACTCTTTGTTTAATCCTGTATTGTGGGTATCAACTTGACTGCGTAGGATATATTTCTGGTTACGGTTTGATTTTGATAAATTTTATTTGACCCAATGGGTCATGAGTAGCCTAGTTTATTATACAATTGTGTAATGTGCATGATGTACCAAACTAAAATTAATGATAGTAATTTGCTTTCTTTTTCTCTTATTCAGAGCTGTGTATGGAGCAATGCATCCTCCCATAGTGCAGCCCTCCAAATCCAAGTGAGAACCAAGTTCATATTTTTGTGTGTTTCCTTGCCAGATCTTGTCTTGTTAAGCATTTTATTATAACTATTTTGTACATAAAAACAAATGTATCTTGTATGTTGTTTGAACAATAGATTTCATATATTTGTCAATCATTGCGTTTCCTAGAGGTAAGGGGCCTCAGCAGCCTGTGAATAGATGAAGTATTACTTGAGAGCTCCGAAATTGTTTGTAAATGTTTAACTATTTCAACTCTGAAAATGCTGGCAACTATATCTCTAAAGTACTGCAATCTTTCTATATAATACTAAAACTCTGGTTGTCTTGCTTGTTTGAAACGGTGCTCAGGTTTGTCTGTCGTATCTGAGATATTTGAAATTTATACCCTTCATTTAATCCTGTATATTTTGTGGATACAGACTTAACTGCATAGGATATATTTCTGGATACGGTTCCATTTTGATCAATTTTGTTTGACCCAACGGGTCACGTGTCGTGTAGTTTCTTTAGTTTTTTTGTAACATTTGTAGAAATATATGGCTTACTTATCATTAAGGCAAGTTATACTAGAGACTGTGCTGTTGCATTGCAATAGCTCTTATTATGTGTCATACTGAATATTGCCCACACCCTCTTGAATTTACTATTTTGATATAAAAGTATTATTTGTTTCATAAACAAGCTAATAATGTAAATATTTGTATTACTGAACTATTTTCCCTATTTAAAAGACTTTAAACTACAGATCGCCTTATAACGGAAAACCAAATTCTTATAAAAAATGTAGAGTATTATTGCAGGTAAACACCTATGAGTTTTGATCAAAATTTTTTACTTGAGCCTTTGAGTCATCTAGTACTTATCTTCAGTAGAAATCTGTAAAATAAGGGCAATGAGGTTGCCTTTAATGGAAAATGGAGAAGTGAAAATACACCTAAAAAAACACACCCAACATCCACATCAAAATAGCTGATAAAGTTTATTCAGATCTAATCGCCAGATGTTACTTTTTCTACTGAGCAGCATTATTTATAAGTGCCAGTGTAGCTAGTGTGATGCTATCTACTGTGGAGATATAGAGATGGCTTGACATCTCCACACCGGCATTGCTGATCATATTGGTGTTTCTATCTATACAAATGAACCTATTGCAAACCCACCCCATGGTACTATTAGACAGAAAGCTCTTGCTATCAACAATCCAATACCTAATAATGGATTTAAAATTGTAGGATGCAGCAATTCCTATGATTTGCAGTTAAATGGGAGCATTTTAATCTGTAAGCTGAGACCCATACTGAAAAATCATAATTCATTTGTACTACCGCATATTTTAGCTTAGGACTGCATATTTTTTGTATGTTGTATTCAAATTGGGTGTCAAGGTTATTTTTTTTCTCTTTTGTGATTCTGAACTAGTTTGTAACTGTTGATGTGCAGCTTTAAGAGTTCATTTTGGCATATATATCTGAAAGAATATACTCATGTAAAGTTTTTTGTACTTATTTGCTAATGTGATTCATCATGAAATGTCCTGTTAAGTATTTGAAATCTCTATTAGGTTTTTGGTTGATATCATCAATGTTATCAAGGTATAGTACAAAATCTGTTAGAAAAACTTCTGATCTTTGGTTGGGAAAAAACTGGCTTATCATGAATGTTAGACACTTAATCACCCTCAAAGTTGTTCTCTTGGACTTCAGGCTCGTCTCCCACCACAGTGATGCCATTATTGAAACAAAGCCACTTTTGGAATGGTGTTTAACGTGGCTGTCGTTGCTGCCACAACGCCGTCTCTTGTCTGAAATTGTGTTCCTTTCAATAGCCTCTTGAGTTTGAGAAACTGCCAAAACTTGCAGGGGGTCATATCTGGAGAATAAGGAGCCTTTTAAAGTACAAGAGTCTGGTTTTTGCCTAAAAAACTCTGAAGCTAGTGCAAGAAATGTGCTGGAGCATTGTCATAATGGAGGGGCCAATTTCTTGTTGACCACAAGTCTTGTTTCTTACGCTGCACAGCATTACAAAGGCAATGAGGACATCTGGTAGTACTCATTGGTTATTGTTTTGCCCTTTGGTGCATACTTGTGGTGTCTCACACCACGGAAGTCAATGAAAACAGTTAGCATTGCTTTAACGTTGCTATGCTCTTGGTGGGCCTTCTTAGGTCTTGGTAATGAGAAATACTTCCACTGTACTGTGACAACTGGGATTTGGTTTCTGGGTCGTACCTTTACACCCGGGAATCATCATCAGTGATTATGGTGGTCACAAAGTTAGGTCACTCAGTAGTTTAGCATATCCTGTGAGACTTGAACATGAAGTTGCTTTTGCTCCACCATCAAGAGCTTTGGCACAAATTTTGTTGCTACTTTTTTATGGCCCAATCTTCAGTCACAATGGAATGAGGCTAAGAAATGCTGATGCTCACCTCTTTTGTAATTTCTATGATAGTCACAGTATTGTCCCAAATCATTAAACTTTCCGAATGTGCTGGTCATTTTATCATGTTGATATCTAACTGGAGCGTGGAAAGCTCTCCATTGATGTGTGGCCATTTATAAACTGGTTGTACCGCTCCTAATCAGTGTGATGCTTGTAGCATTGTCACCAAAAGCTGTCTGAATCTTTCAAATAGTTTCCACCCGGCTGTCACCCAGCTTCTGGCAAAATTTGATGCAGTAGTGCTGCTACATTTGTTTCATCATTTCCTTTGCATGAAAAACTAACAAGAGCACTAAATACAACCTCACTTAAATTTGCTTGCTAGCAACTCACAGCATCAACAGGTTGGAAAAAGTTCACGCATGCGCTCAAAGGCTCAAAGTTGGCTTCTGCGACTGTGCTTGATTCATATCCAACATTGCCAAAAAAAGTTTAGATACTTCTCTTATGGATTTCATACCAATGTGACCATTAAATAGTTATAAGTTCTTCTCTTAAAAATTAGTGTATCTATTGTTACCAAAAAGAAATTTTATTTATAATTCAAAGTATGTATATTGGGATGTTGTATGGGAATGAGTTGATAAGTTTCTTTATTTAGATCTTTAGTATACTAAAGCAATTGTCTGGCTATTGCAAATTTTATTGCCTCTTGCTTTTCTGTCATCTAACTTTAATATTTTCTTAACCTAGTTTCAAATGTTTTGTTTGGATTTCAATTGAAAATGAATGAGTGTATGCACAAAAACTAAGATAAAAGTACTGCAAAAAGTTGGCAAAAGCCTAATATTACATACACTGACGATATAAAAACTGAGGTTAAACTCTGAATACTAGAAGAACTTTCAGTTGAATCTATAACTCTGATGAAGACATTTTCATTTGCGAGATAATTTTCGTTTGTAAAATTTTAGTAAATTATTTTAAGCTACTGTTCTGCATTCATAATTTGAATTGACCACATATATTGCTTTCAAATTTTGTATCCAGACCTAGAAACCTGATAAATGATTTCATACCTGGTAATTGTCAGACCCCTTAACTTATAGTAGACTTGTTCTACCTATCAGCTACTACATAATGTAGAGAGAGGCATATGAAATTGATTCAAATAACTTCTCTTCAAATTTTCAGGCAAAACAGTCCTGAAAAAGATGGAACTAATTGCCCCACTACCAACTCACGTGGCAATGGCCCTACCTCTGATAGCTTCCGCAACTACTGGGAGAGTGTCAACGATGCCTGGGAGTGTGAAGATGATGAGTTTACCAGCTTTGCAGGTCAACCATTTCCTTCTTTTGTATGTTGTTTGTTTGGTAAAAATTGCTTAGCTTGAAAATTGTTCCATTTTTTCTGTTAAGATCAAAAACACATGCTCTAAAATATTTGTGCATTTGTAAATATAGCATAGGTATATTTCGATTTGTTATTGTTCAAACTCTGGATAAATTACAAATAAAGGTCACTTTTGAAAGTTTTTTGTTGTTGTGGAAGCATGTGGGTGGTATGATGTTGGCTGTAAAATTAACACGTTGGTTGCGATGATGCTATCTTCCTAGGGGCAAAACGACCCACCGGTGGGTCGTATCGCAGTCAATGTGTTAATAGATTTGTGCTTATCAGTGATTCAAATGTGAGAAATAGAAATCTTAGTAAATTGAACAAGACTCATGGGAAACCCTTGATCTACTTTATTAGCTGTGAGAGAAAATGATATATGTGCCGATGAGGAATAAAGAGATTAGAATAATTTTGAAGAAAGTTTCAACTCATAAATATGTAGGGTGAAATGCTAGTCATCCCCCACAAATGTTGTCAATTTTTTCTGTCACGGTGCTGCTTGTAATGTAAAATCTATGGAATAAATGAGATGCACATGGTTATGTGATCATGCAAATCCTCTCCTAAAAAACTGAGCTGCATCCCCATACAACAAAGGTTTCTCAATCATAAAGCACATGTAAGTAAAAAACAGAATATGAGAAAGGATGCCCTTTTAAGCTACCGGTCATCCAACATAGGACAAAAAGCCTTGCTATGGAATAATCTTCCTC
>VOMN01028558.1:0-16825 GCA_014899125.1 Orchestia grillus | reverse complement strand
ACCCCCCTCCCCCTGCACGGTGCTGCAATTGCACTCTCATTGCACTGTGCAACTGTCGTTTGTATGTATATTTTTTATATTTTGTGTTTAAATTACTTTTGGGACTATTCCCACGCTGACTTATTCTGCAACCCGCCATCAATGTTTTTAAAAGTTCATCAAATCAGGATCAAAAATTATTGATGATTTTAAATACTTCAATAAAAGAGTTTAATTAGGCTTCATGTGTATACACTGCGATGATTATTGCATAGTCAGATGTCAACACGAGCTGCGAGTCAGATGTCAACACGAGCTGCGAGTCAGATGTCAACACGAGCTGCGAGTCAGGTGTCAACACGAGCTGCGAGTCAGATGTCAACACTCTTATTCTGTAGAATTATTCTAGCATAAATCATTCCGTACAGTCCACAGAAAATTATTCTGAAGTTATGCATGAACTCTTTATTAGTTGACCCTCGAGGTCGCGGAACACGTATGTATTTAGCTACTATTGATGTCATTAGTGCGAAGGTCAGGTGTCACCTGTGACACACAACAGGTGACCGGTGAGTCACACAAAGACTCACCTGTGACTCACAACAGGTGACCGGTGAGTCACACAAAGACTCACCTGTGACACACACAGGTGACCGGTGAGTCACACAAAGACTCACCTGTGACACACAACAGGTGACCGGGGAGTCACACAAAGACTCACCTGTGAGGCGGTCTAGTGAGGGGAAGTGGGGGGCGAGGGCTGAGGTGCCCCGGTCGAGGGGGGGCAGGGGGAGGCCGGGGTGCAGCCATGGCCCCCCACCTGCGAGGGGGTTGAGGGGAGGGTAGCCCAGGGGAGGCCTCTGAGCAGGCACCCTCAGCACCTGGGGGCATTCAACGAACACAACACTAATTAGCGTTAATTATGACACTGCGCACATTGAGGTGCAAGGCTAAACATAAATAAATTCTATTTCTTATTTTATTGTATTGGTGGGATTCCTCATACCACGGGAAACCTGTAACCTGAAATTAGAAAAACAACACCCGCACCAAGATGATCTGCATCGGCCACTAGAATACTGAATAAAAACAACCCAGCGTGAACTGGAGAAGTGCAGTGGAGACTATTGGGTTATGGCTGACAGAAAGTAACGTAAAAATGTTCTGATTACGTTTAACTTAGTGGTGCGAAAAGTATTTTTTGAAGTGATTGAGCCAAGGTTAATTCAAGTGTTTCTTGTTTGTTTTATTCCAGGTAGACTATTTTTAGTGTGCTTGAAAAATGACCCACAGCCATTGAATTTTGAGAGCAAATCAGTTAATTTCACCATTACTTCTTTTAGATCAAAAAACCCGCTTACCTGACGCAGCCTGAAAACACAGTCGTCATTCAAGACACAGTGGGTAATGTGTGCGTAACAGCCTCATTGCTGTGTTTGCATTCAGTTCATCCAGCAAGACACTGCACCTAACCATGCACCTGAGGAACACTCGCTGGACGTGGCCACAAACAACAAATGCTGAATAATCGATATTTAGTGAGTGCACCTCAAGCCTTCACAACCCAGTCTAACTTTCTCCACACCCCATCCGTAAATATATATGTAAAATAATTGATAGAATACTGGCGTGAAAAACATTGTGTATAATTATACGAATATGCTTTGGAAAAAGTTCGGCATGGGCACCGGCCTCACGCACCGGCGGCACCGCTGGTGTGACTGCCTCAATTATCACTCAATGTATGTGCGGGAAGGGCGCATATGTAAAGTTATGAACATTTAGCCACGAAATTGTTTGGGAATATACTTGTTACACGCAATATACATATACCTACGCAAACGTAAACATTCTGTCAAAGTCGATTGCTGTGTCAATACTCTGTCCAAGTTGAAGGTTGTGTAAGTACTCCGTCAAGTCGAAGGTT
The DNA here is from genome assembly GCA_014899125.1 of Orchestia grillus. Lineage (NCBI taxonomy): Eukaryota > Metazoa > Arthropoda > Malacostraca > Amphipoda > Talitridae > Orchestia > Orchestia grillus. The sequence continues at coordinate 14,919 of VOMN01028558.1, read as the reverse complement.
TACTGGTTGATTCAAGACGGTATGACTTACTTTAGGCTGTTCAAGTAAGATGAAACGAGGCGATATCCATATAAGACTCATGTCAAACGCAATAGATTTTCTGTTACCTTTCAGCTAGTACAAATTTTCTGTCAGTATTCGGACACAAAAATTTGAAAAGAATAATTTAGGAATTTCCAGCCTCAAATCCTGGAAGCGTAGATTAAAAATTTCTGGTCGTGGACATAGAGTACCTCACCGAATATTTGAGACACCAGTTTTTTGCCTCTTTGGACTGGCATAAGTAACCTGCAGTCTTACTTATAGACCATCAGAACGAGTCCAGAAATATAGAATCTTGCCTTCATATGCCTTCACTCGTCAGCTCAGGGCTGCTGTAGTCAGCATGGGTAGGGGGGATATGAGCCAATACTGAATAAGTATTTCGAATGCATTCTCCATAATAAAATATAATTTTAGTTTCATGGCTTAATCAACTAGTTCAGAGTTATATTAATGTGTTCTCCACGAATAAAGTTCCTGCCATATTGATGTGTAGAAACTACAGTGACAGGCTAGGGTGAGTTAGATATACTTCGAAAAGCTTTGAAATATTCATTGCTTATATTTGTTTTTTATACAGAAAGTTCCACGAAAACGGAACCCAAAATGAAAATAATATAATTCGAATACTATTTGCTTCATTTTTATCCTTTTTAAACTACATTTTTCGTTGAACGCTTTTCAGCAAAAGCTGTATATGTTTTGATAAAATATCTTCAGAAATATTTACCTCTACTTGCTCTTTTAGAGCTCTCAGAAACATCTTTGATCAGGAAAGTCAAATAATAAAATATACACGCCACATTTTAACTTCATTTTAAGTTGTAGAAAAAAAGTCATTACAACTACAATGTAGTAAATCAATACATGGAAAATATTGTGAAAATGTTTTAAGCTCCAATTCCTTCCGCTTGTCTTGTACATATTTCTGTCCGCGCGCTTCTGAGCTCTTGGTCGCATCGATTAAACAACGCGTTTGATTAACTGTCGGCCATTTTTTAGCTCGTTGAATTCGTTAGTGATTCATTCTTTCTTTCAATTCTTCAGTGTTCTAAAGGGGATAAAAATATAATTTCGTCTTTAAGTGTCCCCATAGAAAAAAATCACATGGTGTTCGATCTGGGATCTTGGAGGCCACTGCGGTTATTCAAAATTTGGAAATTTTTTAACTTATTTGAAAATTAAAAGTTTCATGAGATTATTAAAATAATGGGATTTACTTAATTAGCACGTTCTTTATGTTGAATATTGGTATCACAGCTACATGTCAAGGTTTAGTGAACAGATAATATTGCTAATTTTTCTAAAACTTAAACTAAAGTTAAATTGTAGCGTGTACACTTTATTGTCTGACATTCCTGCGTCAACATGTTTCTGAGAGCCTTCAGTAGAATAATTACAGGTAAATATTTTTGAGGATCATTTATCAAAACGTATAGCATGTTTTAAAAAACTTCAACAAAGAATACGGTCAAAATAATAAAAATGCAGCAAATGGTTTTTGAAATTAATTATTTTCATTTCAAGTTCCGTTTTCGTGGGACACGCTGTATATTTTTACTACACCACGAAAATTTACGGACACCCGGAGTAAGTCAAATATTCGTACGAGACACCGTAGACTTACTCTCAGTTCGTCAACGCTGATTAGCTTACGCATGCCATACCGCAACATGACTCACAAAAGTGTGCTAGCATGGCACACATTGGCGGGTCGGCTTCATGACAAGCAAATGCCACATATGTGACTAAACAATACAAAACAAATTCTCTCTGTGAGACGCTTTTCTCCGGTTTTGTGTTGCGACTTGTGACCCTACAAACAGATCCACAACATCGCCTTTGTGTGACCTGTGAGGTCACAACACTCCACAACACCCCCTCTGTGTTGCGACGTGTGAGGTCACAACACACCACAACACCGCCTCTGTGCAACACTCTCCGTGTCATCGAGTGAGAACGTTTGGACTCGATGCTTGCTCGGTGCAGCTCTGGCGTAAGGGACGACTTGGAAGTCACGATAATGCGAGATGACTGACTTCATATTTGATGTCATCCACCCCAAACATCAGTCGACTGGATGCCGACTAGCTGCCGAATGGTAGCCAGCTAAGAGTTAACTAGCCGCCAACTAGCAGTCAACTGGTAGTCAAGTAATAACTGAGTAGCTGTCAACTAGCAGTCAACTACCAGTCAACTGGCAATAAACTTGGTGTTAACTACCAGTGAACAAGCAGCCAGCTAGCAATCAGCTAGCACTCAGCTAGCAATCAACTAGCCGTCAAAAAGCAATCAACCAACCATCAACTAGCCATCAACTAATCATCAACTCGCAGTCAACAGGCAGTCCGGACTTCACACGTTGAACAATTTGCCTACACAAATTTTGTCTTGAGGGCTGAGTTTACGGCCATACATTTCCAGGGAGATATGCTTGAAACATCAGTCACGTCCCCCCGCCAGGCCTACTTCTGCTGCTGCCACAGGACGCCATCCTCTTCGTGCACATCGTTGTTATGATGTGTATGACCTTCGTGCACCACCCTCACCTTCCTACGCATCATTATTATGATGTGTATGATCGTTATAACCTTTATACACGGCCGTCACCTTTATGCACATCATTATTATGTGTATGACACTTGTACATCGCCGTCAGCTTCATGCACATCATTATTATGATGTGTTTGATCGTTATGACCTTTCACACTGCCGTCACCTTTATGCACATCATTATTATGATGTGTATGATAGTTATGACCTTTATGCACTGCCGTTACCTTTATGCACATCATTATTATGATGTGTATGACATTTGTACACCGCCGTCACCTTTATGCACATCTTTATTATGATGCGTGTGACCTTCATACCCATCATTATTATGGTGCGTTATGAATGATGTGCGGCGCTCACGAGGCATCACACAAGAGAGCTCACCACACGTCAGTTATGTAATCAAGAAATTAGATGCACTACTTCTATCAGTAATTACATAGATAATTTATTCACCGAAATAGAACTTCACATACTCGTTACTATGTGGGCATGGGTATTTTAGTAGAAATATTAGGGTATTGAAGTCGAGATTTACAAACGGGTTAACATATTCACAGGAGTATTGCAGTGGAAATATGAGAGTATTGAAATCAAAATTTACAAACGTGTTACAGTGAGCGCAGAGGTACTCCAGATGGAGTATTGGAGTATTGGAGTACTTGAGTATTGGAGTAGAACTTTACGAACTCGTTACACAATGTGCACAGGAGTATTTGTGGACCTCGTGCGCCAGCACATGCACTTGTCACTACGTCGCTATTTCTTGATGATTATTTTGTGAGTATTTTTATGAATAATTCAGTTCTCGTAAATTATAAGCAATCGGGCGTGCATTTTATTTTTGTTCCTCTCTCGACCAGCGTATGAGAGGAACATGAGACGAAAATGAGGCACATTACCAAAATTAGCACAATGGGTAAGGGATCGACTTGAAAGTCCTAACTCAACACCAATCTCTAATCGCCAACGTACGCACGAAATAGGGAATATTCTTAAACCTTCTATAGTGCTTCATAAACGCTAAATTTCGACTTCAATTTTGCTTGTTTGAATGTTATTGAACATGTATCATTATGAATATTTAACATAAATTTTCTCATTTTAATTATCCTTATATGTAGGTAATTTGTCGACTTGAGTTTTGCTTATTTGAATGTAACTTTATGACTTTAATAATTTTTATTCAGCATCAATTTCAGCATTTTAATTATCCCTATCTAAAAGCAATTTTACTGCATCAAGTTTGCTGACTTATAGAAAATTTTATCATTTTAACGTTACATATTTAAAGCGCACATTTAAAGTGAAAATCTACTGGTTCTATGATAATTTTCAGCCGATAATTCATGTTTTAAAGCCATCGTCAAGAAGCCACCGCTCCGTCGCATCATTTGGCAACACTGCCGAGTACTCAGCGCAGTCACCCGCCGCCTGCGGTGGCTCCAGTTCCGGGCATTATGGAGCACCAGCTTTATATCTACCTCAATCCATATCTATGTATTTATGTACACCCTTAGAACTGAGTCAGCGCGAAGAAACATGTGTTTAAATTATTACGCATTCATCGTTATTAGAGATATATCGCAAAACCGAGTACAGTGTTGAAGCTGAAATGTACTTCATCCATTAAAGGAAAATCTAAAATTTAGGAAATTTTCAGTCTCTATGACCTGAAGCTTCATAAATGTGATTTGTGTTTTAATTAACTTGCATATGTGATGGTTGTTGATCATAAGTATTCTACTGTTTATCTCTACACTTTAAATTATTCCTGATATTTCAATTGTTACATTGCAATCAAGATAGAGTTACGGAGGTAGCATATCAATATGAACTGAAAGCAGAAATTATTTTCATGAAATGTAATTACTTTTAACATAACTTTACTGACATTATGAGATCGTGACAATTGTACCTATTCCACTCTTGAGTACCCGTGATCCATCACGCACAGGCACACACGTACACGCACGAACAAACACTGCTGCCTGTTCAACAAATATCGGTAAATCTCAAGAGATTTTCCTTGTGAGCGCAAATAAGACGGTTTCGAACAGTTATTGGAGTTCCACAGATATTTCGGTCGAAAAATGGGCGATATTTTCTCATCTACTTACAATATTGCTGGCTGCTCAATGTTCTACATTCTAACACAGGCATAGTTGTTAGGTTAGATTTTTAGATTAAATCTTAGATTAGATTAATTATTAGATTAAATGTTAGATGTGGGATTTTAAATGTGCACACAAATAATTAGACGGTTTCAAATTGTCATTGAAGTTCTACAAACATCTCAGTCAAAGAAATTGGCTAATATTTACTCATCTGCTAGTAAGATTGAGTGGAGGCACAATATTCTATATTCTACCAATCAATCACCGCCTCATCAATAATTACACATAATTAGCTATTTCCAACACTGATAGTTGGTAATAGATTGCTATTGATGATTAACTCCCAATGTTGCTCTCATTTATTTCCGTCCACAAATTCAAAAGTAATGAACACACCCACGATATTCCGCAGGTTTGTGTCCGGCACCACTCCAATTAAGCTTGCCTGCTACCTCTCAGAGGGTTAATTCATAGCTTCCGATGGTTAATTTATGTTTAAATTTAGAATTCAGGTATGATGTGGGCCAAATGATGATTATTGGAGTGGAAGTGAGGCTGTGAGCTTACCGTGTGAGGGCTGAAGGCAAGCGGCACGCCAGAGGCGTGCAGGGAGTTCGCCAGACTGGAGAAACTGGCGCTGAGAGACGGTAGGTAAGTCGCGTGCTGGGGGTCGGCCTCCCGACTTCTCAGCGAGTCGTAGTAGTCCTCATACGAGTCCTCCTCCTCCCCATGACCTTCGTCAGTCTCGTTACACTCGCCCCCATCGTCGCTGTGATCCCCTTCATCGAAGGGAGACGCCCTCGTCAGCGAGTGGCGATCGTCAGGAGAGTACGACGAGTGGAAGTCCTTCTCGCTAGCGCTGTTCTCCACCGACGACGTGCGATGACTTTTCGGTTTGTTCGATTTCGACCGGATGGATTTGACTGTTTTTTTAGCGTCTCCTAGCAGTGATGAAATGCTGAAGCTGATCCTAGGCTTCTGAAGCAGCGGTGGACTTGATGGCCGACTGTCCGAGTCCACGTTGATGTCTTCCTCCTGGTCCAAGTCCACGGCTGTCATATTCATTGGCTCTCTCGCTGATCGCACACCGCAAGCTCACTTCAAACCGACGGGGTTTCTCAATTTTTTATTTGAAAAGATTTATGCGGTCATTTGCAAACTGCTTGAACCTGTATCAGTTGGCTAAACTGCAAAATGATGCGAAACCGGAATCAGCTTAGACAAATTTAGAATCTTAAATATGGGTTATTTAAATTTAGGTTTCATCCAAAGAGGTTGAAGAGTTCCAACATTCTACCATAAAACCCAGCCGTCTCCTGAACAAAATTTTTCTGTTATGATAAAGACTTGATCTGTAATGCACATAGACGGTAGAAATATGTATCAATGGACAACATACATACTACATAGCAACAACAGTACCACCAGGTACAATTACGGTATACCAGGAACATGACACCTGACGGTATACCGTCTTAACATTGTACCTTATGTCTCAGGATGTGCACTCTAAACGATTTCGTTTAAAGGTATTTTAGAAACTTATTTATAATATGGCGTACATAGTAAAATACGACCTGCTTCACTGCAACTGGAATACTCGGGGTATTCAAAGGTGCATTTGCAACGCTCCGTTTTATTTTTCAATTTTAGGTGACTCGATTTCTCCGTGTGACGAGAATGTGTTGATTCAAAATGCAGTAATACTTTAAAAACAGGTGCGAGAAATTAGAAGGCATGCCAAGGTCATCAAAATACTTTTAACAAAATACAGCGATCATTTAATCAGCACCTATTTCAGCAGACCCCTGAGTGCCTGACATAGCGTTCACATAAAATTCCTTAAAACAAACATAATACACTGTGCGTGCGTGGTACACTGTGCGTGCGTAGAATATGCACGCACAGTGTCCTAGAAACTCTTACGTCGTTCTCAGTACGGACGTAAATGACTCGTTATGAAATTCAATTAAATAGAGGATTGGCATACCTCGTGCTTTGTACAGCTCATGTTATCCTTCAAATACTTTTAATTAATCGTTTTTTTATACGATGATGTCGGGAACGACAAAAAAATCCCGAAACGTGATCGACCCATCATTTATTGAATGAATTTATCGGCCAAGAAATGAGACCTTCGTTATCGCGCCATCGATCAGATTTGCAGAAAGCGTAAATTTCTTGGTGTTGTTCTGCTGAATGTTCCCGCAACACACTGTGTCTATTGTGCTGGGCTTGTTATCAATAATAATCATAATACTAGCTTAATGACACGTCAACAGATAATGCGTATCACGTATAATTGCTGTGTTTTCACTATGTGAATGATGAAGGAGGTTGAGAGCATGCTTAATTCAAGAATTGTGTACATAGAGTATGTGAGCGTTGTATGGGTAGAGCTCATGTTCAGGCTAGCTATGTAACGCACATTTTACATACTACTCGCATGTTGTATAAGACCGCTTTTTTCAGTCATAATAGGATAATTTTAAGTACCCAATATACATACGTTCCTGCGAATGTCGCCTAGCAGCGCGCAAACACATGTTAGCGATAGTCCAACTTTTCTTACGAGATTTTTAGAAATCATAACGATAAAATTCTAGAATTTATAAAAGTAAAATTCTGGCACTTCTACAAATAAAAGTATAGCATTTGAAATGATGAAATTTTAGCACTTATAAAGATAAAATTCCATCATTGCAAAGGTAAAAATTAGCATTTACTACAAGTAAATGTTATAAAAACAAAATTTTAGTATTTATGAAGACAAAATATTAGCAATAAAAACGATGAAATTTTAGCATTTATAAAGATAAAAGCTAAGGGGGAAAAATGTCGCCTACTTTGAGCACGCCTAAATAGTGAAAGAAACTACTTACATGTAGTAACAGAGCTGGTGAAAAATACTTTCGTGAATAAAGTTTCAGTTTAATTCAAATAACACCTGAACGCGAAGTCATCTAATTAACATCAATGGTTTCGGTATTATCTGAATTGCCAGGTTTTAAAATTTACACCTTTTATTTCCTTTACTGCATAACTATTCGCAAACAAATTCAAATTGCGACCAGACCCAAAAAATTTGCTTGATAGCACTGCATGAAGCTCTTCAGTTCTATCGACCGAGTGAAATCGAACGGCCGACAAGAACCTCGCACTTAAATTCACTCCCAATTAAAAGACAATACATCGGAAGACTTCAATTGATCGCAAAAAAAAGAAAGACCTGAAGGAAAATTAGAGAAACGACGATTTCCGCACGAAAGCGGCCATTAGGCGCACAGTCGCTCCTTGTAGCGGTTGAGTGCGGGGTGACAGAGCTAGCATCAGCCCTGATGCATTGCCTAAATCGTCCTATTCCATGTTTTGCACCAACCACAGCGTACAAGATACTCAACGAGCGGTTAATACCGGTGGAATTAGTGCCAGGTCCCTTGTAGCACGTAGAGATTTGTTCTTGTTAATGTCAGAGGCGGCGGAGGGGAAGTGGGGTGGCTTAATTGACTTGCCTTAGAACGTTTCATGTTCACATACTGAAATTTCGAGTCGATCACTGTGCGGTCTGGCATGCGAAGGCCATTTCCTACCAAAGGCTGTTTTGCAATTGGTTATTGACATCTGCCCCTCATTTTCTGCTTCAGTCCCAGTAAATTACTCCAAAAATGCCTTACAACATCGGCTGTTTAGCCAAGACCAGGCAGCGCGGTAACGAGACTTACGTCGTAACATGTCCCGCCAAATGGTGTCGAAATGTTACTTGGAGGGTACACCTAGCCGTAGCTATCTTCAACTTGATAGCAGCTAATTACATATCTACGTAAGCGGGGAGCAGCCACCTCCAATACACAGGCATGTGCATCACTTATAACACATTTAACTCAGGTGTGAAAAAAAAATCGACGAATAGGTACTGCAAAGCGATAAATTTTTTATAAACACAGTTGAGTCAGTAGTTGTAAAAATGGTCGACAAAGCGCCAAATTTAGTTAATTTCTCGCGAAATGAGGGTTGTGAGGGGCGACACTGGCTGCCTACAGCACACACAAGCAACACAGTCCGTGGGCGTCTCGACACAGTCCTCTCGCGCTCCTGTGCTGCGGCTCTCTCAGTGACATCGGAGTCCGGCCGCCTCAGGCCGCTCAGCTCCTGCGTTCCTATTGGCTGTCGAGTCGTTAAGCTGCGAGCCGTGATTGGATGTCCAATATTGCACTTTTGCCCCTCCCTTTTATTACATGAAGCTTAATGTTGCTCGGCCTGTTGGCCGGGCGTCCGATACCACTAAGCCTGTATAAAACAACAAAGATTAAATGCAATTTCACCGGAAATGGGTCCCTGTAACTCGTCACCATAACGTCACAGCGCAGTAGCCCCGCATGACGTCACGTCACCAGACGGCGCGTTGTACACCAGCGTTCACAGGAGTCCCAAAAGCAGTTCAAGCGAAGTCATTAGGCCTGCACAGGCCTAGCGCAGCTGCAGCTGTAAACTCCGCCCCGGCAGACGGCCGCCGCGATTGGCGCTCCTACTCCAGCAACTAACAAAGATTCCATGAATAACTTGGTCCGAACAACACAACAACAACAACTGCTACATGCTATTACAGGCCTCCTATTATTCTACTTATTGCCTCCGAGGCAATCAGGACTTTTAGGGACTATTGAACGTGACTATTGGACCAGGCCACCTATTGGTCCTGATATTGCTGCTAATATTGGACCACGGCACCTATTGGTCCTGATATTGCTGCTAATATTGGACCACGGCACCTATTGGTCCTGATATTGCTGCTAATATTGGACCACGGCACCTATTAGTCCTGATATTGCTGCTAATATCGGCGCACGGTTTTTCTGGGTGCTAATATCCCAGCAAATATTGGATCCCTGCGCTAATTGATCCTAATATTGCTGCTAATGTTAAAGCAACGTACCTTTAGGTGCTAATATCGCAGCAAATATTGGCGCGCGGCACCTATTGGTGCTAATATTGCTCCAGTATCAGAGCCGAGCGTCTACTGGTCTTAATATTGATATTACCTATGCTACATATTTGCTTCTAAGCTAAAATCATAACATTATAATCATAAAATTTCTGCCACCATTACCAAGATTGCCAACATTACCAACATTGCCGCCATTACCAACATTACCAAAATTGCCACCATTGCCAACATTGCCAAAATTATTGACATTACCAACATTGTCACTATCACCAACATGACCAACATCATTTTATCACCAATATTCTGGATATATTTTAACTGTGTTAACTGTAGAATATTGAGCTGAGAGTTGTTCTTGGTCAGAATCAGGATTTGCGAAGGGACTCCATGCACACAAAGCGATGGCACCCCAGTGTGGCCAGGGCATAGAGGCCCAAACATTTTCACGATATTCAAGGTTAAATGGTCAGTTCTTGGTCAGGATGGCGCTGTTCTATGTCAGAATGATATTGTTTTGGATCAGGGTGGTATTGATCTTTGTTAAAATGGTGTTGTTCTTAGTTACGATGTCTTTGTTCCTTGTCAGAATGGTAGAGTTCTTGGTCAAGATGGTATTGTTTTTAGTCAGGAGGGTATTGTTTTTTGGTCAGGATGGAATTGTTTCTGGTCAGGATGATATTGTTTTTGGTCAGGGTGGTATTGTTTTTGGTCAGGGTGGTATTGTTTTTGGTCAGGATGGTATTGTTTTAGTCAGGATGGTATTGTTTCTGGTCAGGATAATATTGTTTTTGGTCAGGCTGGTATTGTTTTTGGTCAGGATGGTATTGTTTTGGTCAGGATGGTATTGTTTCTGGTCAGGATAATATTGTTTTTGGTCAGGAGGGTATTGTTTTTTGGTCAGGATGGTATTGTTTCTGGTCAGGCTGGTATTGTTTCTGGTCAGGCTGGTATTGTTTCTGGTCAGGATGGTATTGAAATTGTTAGTGATGGTATTAGTGACATAGGCTCCCTACATCAGCCGCTTGACAGAGTCCCCGTAAGCCAAAGTATCCTCATGTGTCAACTTGGGTGTACGTACGTCGGCAGTATGACATCAAGATTGAACAAACCCTCAATAATATGAGTCGAGGTTTGTGCATTACTGCAAGTTTCATATTGAAATTAAATTCAGCAACCACCAGCATCTAGCACACCTACATACATATAGTGAGGCAGTTATGATTGGGTCATTGAAAACATTCCCAGGTTAGCCTATTTTTAATTTATTTCAATTTTTTATACTGGTATATGTATATGCGAACAAGCTTGGAAAAAGTAGATACTTCGCCGGGCGTGGAAAGTTTTTATTAAGTTGTACAGATTACAATTATTATGAACAAAGTTGAAGTTCCTGTATGTCATCAATGATTTCTTATTCGAATGTGCAATTTGGATGAAGTTTAATGTGACATAATAATGCAGGGAATATAGGCTCTATTTTTTTCCATACATCAGTTTTCATATAAGCCATTCTCTCATTTTTGGACAAGGTATATAACCACATACATATGTGGTTACATTGTTGCATCGGTGTACATACCTGATATTTATGTAATGGAAATATTTACATAGCGTTTATACATTCATAAATAGCGACGCATTTCGATCATCCTATTGCCCAAGTTAACTAACTCGATTAACTTAACTAAGTTAACCAAGTTAACCAGCATTCTCAGATCACACTACCTCGGACGTAGAGCTCATCGTTATCATACTTCCTACCCCGATGACTACAGACACCAAACCACCAAGCCATACTGTCGGTGTGAGATGTCTTTACAGTAATTCATATTCTAATGCCGTAGTGAACATTTTTGTTCATGTTCGTACCTTTAATGTGCTCATTAAGTAGTGATGAACATTACAGCTACTGTTAATACGAGGCCACCACCGTTTAAAGATGCATTGCTGGTGGACCTAAATTAATATTGGTGCTCCTAAATTAATAATGATACGCCTAAAAAATATTGGTCCACCTAAATTAATATGGGCGCCTAAATTAATATTGGTGCACATAAACTAATGATGGTGCGGCTAAACTAATATTGGTGAGCCTAAATTCATGTTGGGGCACCTAAATTAACATTGGAGGACCTAATTTAATATTTGTGCGCTTAAATAAATTTCGTGTTCCTAAATTAATACATTGGAGCTCCTTAATCAATAATCAATTTGCCCGTGTTCTCTGCAGGTGGTGTGTGAGCTGCAGATTGATAAATGTGTTGCTTCATCTACGACGCTGGGCTCGAAGAATCGATTTAAGATGCATAGACACATTCGTACATGGCAGTAAAATGCATGCAGTGAATTGTTCAGCCTACTGAAGGTACTGTACTGCGCTAAGGCGGCGGCGCTGCGCGAGCGCGTGTGTGTGGGACGGTGAACTGTGCGTCGGGTTACGCGTTGCCAGCCGAACCTTTAAAAGAAAGGTTAACCTTTATTAATTCCAACACGTTTTACCGTTGGGTTTCAATGCCTTACAACTACTGGTGTGGTGAGGGATGTGTGGTTTAAACTTCCTTTTCCAAGGGAAGTACTCCGCAGTTACGTGAAAAGCTTCATCTGAGCCGAGGCTCGAACCCTGGTCCTTTCGGCAGTGAAGCCATCACGCTAACCCCTACACCATGGAGCCGAGTAACTTCGATTTGATTAACCAAGCACAACGGGATCAAGCACGCACACCTGAAGCAAACTCGACTGAAGCACCAAACGTCCAAGTTAGGAACAGGCCAAGCATGCCACGGGAGAGTGGTGCCAGAGGGCTCCGGGTCTTGAATTTGAAGACACCGATCGTAAAAGTACAGCTTTCACTTCGTTTTTCTACAGTGAGTTTCGAGAGCTCACGTGTAGTAGGATATGAANGGGAACTCCATTAATTTATTATCAATGGAAAAATGGATAGTTTCATGTACATGCAGATACTGGAGCACAAGCAGCTTCCGAACGCAAGAAAATTCTACGGCCGGCACAAGTTGATCTCTCAGCAAGACAATCACCCTAAACGTACGGCAAAATTGCCAAAAAAATGGCTCACAAATAAAAAATGTGTCTTTCCATGGCCTAGCCAATCGCCTGACCATTCCATTGGAAATGTGTGGCCAATATTCGAAACTGTTGTGCACTGAAAGAGTCCAACGAGCCTTGATTTGAAGATCGTCTGCTTGCAAGAATGGAACAAGATACCCGTGAAAAAAAATAGATTCCAATCACAATAATCGTCTCCGTGGTGTTTTCTTTACACATAAAGTTCATACCACTAAATGCTGAACACTTACTTTTAGTTTTGGCCACATACTCTGTCCCAAACATTGCTTTTGCTTAATTGATTTTGTAGCTGTTAGTGAGTTTGTTCTGTTCTTTTTAAAGATTCTGATAAATTTACGAGTATTTTCTCTTCAAGTATCTGTACTCTTTATCCCAAACCAGAGCTCAAGATTTTAGGAACACATAAAAAAAATCGTGCGAATACTTATGTTTAGGAACTGTAGTTAAACCACGGTCTGAGGCGTCTACTTCTGTTTCAGATCACAGCAGCCGTGGGAGGCGAGAGGCTGGCACGTCTATGCGCACTCAGACGCGTTGATTTTTGAAGTATTCGAGAGAAAAATGTGTTCCAGCGACGCTGACAAGTGTGTATCGAATAAAAAAAAACACGCACGAGAGCGTGATATGTCTCTTCAAAACATACGTATATGGAGTGGGAATGTTGGGTGAGAGAGAGTAGACTGATCGCTCTTCAAAATTTAAAGACGGAAATTGTACGGTAGAAGTGTAACCTGATCGCTCTCCAAAATACAAGTAGTGGAAGTGTTAAGTGAGAGAGAAGATAAACTGATCGCTCATTAAAATAAAAGAAGTGAAAGTGTATAATAAGAGATAGATAGTAGGCTGATAGCTCTTTAAAATCAGAAATTTAAAAGTGTGTAGTGAGAGAGAGTGTAGCCTAGTGTCTCTCTAAACTAAGAGGAGTGAAAGCGTGGAGTGAGAGGGAGAAGACTGAACGCTTTTTAAAATGAAAGGAGTGAGAGTGAAGAGTGAGGATTAAATGTGGAGTGATTGCTCTCTAAAATAAGATTTTTACTCTCGGATAGTTTGAAAAAAGTTGACCTATGACTGTCTTAGTATCTTTAGGAAGGTGGCAAATCTTTTAAAATGAACTGTAAAACAATGCTGATATACAATTTTTAGAATAAGATTATTGAAATTGTTGAGTGAAAGAGACAGAGAATAGAACGATTGCTCTTTAAAATAAGAGGAGTGAAAGTGTAAAGTGAGACAGAGTGTGGACTGGTCGCTCTCTAAAATAAGACTTGCGAGAGTGTAGAGTGGGAGTGTGGGTTGATCCCTCTCTAAACAATACCATCATTGGTCTTGCCAATGGCCATTGTTGTATACAGGAAAACTAACTTGTTATTTTTTATCAGAATTAAACATCGTAGACGTTAGAGATACAAGCTGCACCCCTAATTCTTTAAAAAATATACTTCTTATGATTTTATTGCTGGTGTCTTAAATAATTAATTTGTATTGATCATGCATTTTCCATTGAAAAAACTCATTGTTTTTTCGTCGTTCTCACCACAGAGCCTTCGAGAGCTATGTATAGACATACCTCGGCAATTTAACCTTCCGCCAAAGCCCTGTTCACGTTAATGTTCCCTTCCGATTTCTGATTGCCTTGAAGAAATCTTTCACTTTTTTTGCCTTGAAAATTCCCATCAGGCGGGATTTCCATCAGAAAACCTCATTTCGCAGAAATGGAACAGATTGGATCACGTGACAGAATTATCAAGGAGCCCATTTCCGTCGTTTGCAAGACCTATGATCGATGTCTCAATGCCAAGCGGCCTGCGTACCTGACTACCCTATTCCAGAGTCTGTATTTGTAATGATGGAAGGGACTGGGGAACTGGAGTAGTTTCTGTGTAGCACAAAGTGAACGAATTCGAATGCTTTGGACCATTGCAAACTACGGACTGCCCATCGATGGCGTTCAGAGAGTCGTCCGAGTACAGCTCCAGCAGCACAGAGAAATGGTTTAATTTAGACCAAGTCGGTACGGAGGTCGCCAGTCGACCCTTCCTGCAGGGCTCCATTGTTCTTTTTCTCTTCAGAGTTTGAAGTGAAGAGGCCATTTTGAGGCCGTGCGGTCGAAGGCGACAGCTAAGTACGTGCCTAAATCTGTGCTCGAAGGACAGAGTGTATCTTTACGACTGAAAA
>VOMN01028545.1:0-11017 GCA_014899125.1 Orchestia grillus | reverse complement strand
TGTATTTCAAGTGCTGAGTGGAATCTGTTGTAATACTGTCAGCAATGTTTTTGCCTATACTGACGAAAAAGTTATTGAAAATGTTTGCTACTTCTATTTGTCTTATATAAGTCCTATATTATACGCTGTCGCCTTTCAGTGCGTTAGACACAACCTAAGACCACATCGTGTTGTTCCTATCTCCCTTCTGTACCCTTGTTCCTATCTCCTTATGCATTTTTCTTCATTTTGAAAACATTTTTCTGGTTTTCTATTTTAGTGCAACCTGAATCGTGTGATACTCTTGTCCTATTTGAGGTGTCAATTTTAATTCATAATATCAGTGTATTCATGACACAAGTTTAGACTTTTCCATCTGTATGGGCTGCTCAGCCCACTTCCAAAAGGCTACGGTTAGTTTCCCGTACAATACTAAACGCAGCCTCATCGCCTAAATAATTAGGCTAGTAAAGGTCTGAATCGAACACTTACCATCTTTGTTTTATCAAATAAATCTTATCAAATGTATGAGTCATCTCATCTCATTACATTAATCAGTCAAGGCTGTTGAGAAACAGCAAGTCACGTTAGGAATCAGAGTTGTTCCCAATGATGACAAGATTACTCACGGAGAGATCCGCGAAAACTACGCAGTGAAGAACGACAAACTGACTCGAAGTATATTGAATACAGCAATATAGTTTTCGGTAAATAACGGCGAAATTATTAGCGATAGAAGCCGGCAAAATTGTGAGATGGATTGCAACAGAATCACTCGTGGCAGAGAAATCAGAAACCACAGAATAGACTAAATTGTTTGTGGTAGAGAACAACTAATTGGTACGGTAGAGAAAAATTATAGTTTTTATTTCAGAGAAAAATTAAATTGTTGTGATAAAAAATGGCTACTGTTAATTGTTTATTTTAAAGAACAACTAAATGGTTGCGGTAAAGAATAACTACACTGATGGTGGTAGAGAATAAGTAAATGGTTTGTGTGGTAGAAAGCTAGTTAATTATTTGTCATTAAAAATCACTATATTGTCGGGGTAGAAAACTTCTAAATGGATCAGGGTAGAAAACTATTAAATTGTTCAAGGTAGAAACTACTAAATTGTTCGTGGCAGAGAACTAAAAAATAATTTGGAGTAGAAATCCACTAAATTGCTTGTGGTAGAAAAACTACTCAAGTGTTTGTTGAAATAAATCATTTAATTGTTCATGGCAGAAAGTTGTTTGTGGCCAAAAACCTCTATTTATTTGTGGTAGGATGCAACTAAATTACTATTGGTAGAAACCGTAGAATGGATTTGTTGTAGACACCATTTGAAGGTCTGCGGTAGAAAATAACAGGCTGCTCGTTGCAGACAATCACGAGTTCTTTGTGGTAGAAAGCACTAAATGGATTGTGGTAGACTACCACTGAGTTATTTGCGGTGCAATGCAACTAAGTTGCTTACAGCAACACAAGCAAAATTTTTCGCTGTGAACTATGAGATTTTGTTGTGAACTACCTGAAATTTGTGTAATAATTGCATAAGTTCAACAAATGTTAACATTGCTTGGCCGTCTCGTTCTCCAAGCCTTTCAGTTTGCGACCTCTCTCTACTGGGAAATCTGAAAAATATTCTGTACCAAATAAGGCGAACAAACCTTGCGTATCTCAGGAAACAGTTTGAAGAAAACATTGTTTTATCTTGGAGAACAAGGTCCACAGATCTGTACTAATTCTTTAAAATCGACTCACTGAATCTCTAGGACGAAGTAGACAGCACTCAACTGAAGTAATTCAGATGAAGTAATTCCTAATTAAATTTCTACTCTTATAGAACATATTCATGGCATCGTGTAAAATTGTACAAGTTTCTTTCATATTCTAATTATTTTAAATGTTCCTGTTTCTGTGCGCCAGGCTGTATTGAAACAAAATTTTTGTTCTGATGCAAAAACAGCTAAGACTCTGAAACGGAAATTCCGATATTGCTTGTCTCTATCAGTTCCATTCCTCTGTTTACAATTGTAATCTCCATGTGTAACGACTACGAAAACATTCATACTTCAGAGTTATGCAATTCTTTGAAAGTCTTCCTGGGAAACACTTCTCCCATTTTACCTTTGAAATATTTTCGTAATAGAGACGAACGTAAATTTTATTTCTTAATGAACCGAAATAATTCCATCATTTACTAGTCTTTGTTTAATGAAGCGCTTATTACTAAGAATATAGCGTTTCTACTCCTCTTACTGCCATTGTGTCGATCCATTTTTTGGTCTTTTGATAATTTTCTTTTTACTTCCATTGTTGTCAGCCTTATCGTGACCGAACAAGGGAGTAAAAAATAAGATAAATGAAAAAAGAGCAAGTTGTTACGTTTGACGCAACATGCAAAATTCCTCTGGACTAACTACGACAAAGGCATCGCCAACTCACACATTCTGGAAGCTGCGTGTCCCACATACTTCCGCTTGAGCCGACGTGGATTACGGCTTCACTCCGAAAACACCGAGGTTTGGTTGCGGCTTGAACGACATATCCACCCCTCTCCACCGAAAACAATCGTTCTCAAAGTTCATTTATGTGCATAATCTGGAGTTATACAGGATGGGCTACAAAAAAAATCATTTTTCAAATACTTATAACTCCATAACTAATAGCCGTAGAAACTTCTATATAGTCTCATTTTCATCACCATTCAATTTACTTTTACTATCTTAAATATTCTGTATTTATAGGAATAGTTCACAAACAGATGAACGATAATTCAGAGCCATTTTTTCTCCTTGTATTACTTGTGTCATATATTACGACTTCATTGCTCTGACTGACACGTACTAAATGTTGTAATATTAGGCAACTTCATTCTAAAATATAATATAGAAATTTACCGTCGATTCATATTTTTGTATACGTAAAATCAGTGGAAGGCGTTGCAAAGCCCCACCTAATTAAAGTTACTCATTAACTAGACTTAATTATTAATTCAATTATATTCTCATCATTTACCATCAAACAATTAAATGTCTATTTTGTCAATATTAGGATTCCCCTCCTAATACCTTGCTCTTAAATGATTTCTGGTGCCTACTTGCTAAATATCAAATGTGAAAAAATATTACTCGACCAATTTCCTTTAATAATGGAATAATAAATTGACTGAACATGAATCAATATTAACACCAAACATCATTACAACAAATGCCGGCAGCCGCGTTGGATCCCGACATCATGTTCATGATTGTAGAGAATGTATAAGATTTTCATTACGTCTTCAATCTATCTCGAACTTAATATCTTCATGATAAATAAGATGTAAATCAAAATATAAATGCTAAAGGTGGGTGTGCGACAATCCTGTATTTGACCTTTTGGAAGTATCTTACTAAATTTGGTACCAGAGTACTTCGATCAATCCGAACGTGTTCGTTTTATCGCACTTAAATTGATCGTCCGAACGAATTGTGATAAGCTGTGTTACGTTTAATTCTTCGTCAGTGGATGGGGTTCTTTTGCGAGTAGAGTTCGGCAGCGAAATTAATCGTTGCACGTAAGTAATTTTTGATTGCCAGCAGCAAGGAAACGTAACCGTCCTTGATGTCGAATCTTCCGCAGGGCTTGAAAGAGGTCTTGGTTTCTTCATTCCATAATAAGATAACCCGAATAACAAGGTGATTCAGGTCTACTAATTTAGTCGGCGAAAGTTAAGTTTGACTCTTTAGCTGACAGAGACAACGGAGAGGGTAAATAGCTCAGAGGCCTCCACCTCAGACAACGTTTATGAACTGTCTGTGGGCTGACACATCCTGTATAGTATCTCAGATGCTATTTCTCGAGCGAAAAGGTACAGGCAGTCAGGTGCATTACGGCAAAGTCAATTCCAGAAGTTAAGGAATTCTATTGAAAAATTATTTTTAAGTCTACACAACTGTCATCAATCAGCCGATATCTGTCTAGAGACGAGTGCATTTTTTATCACAAAGTTAGAGACTTGGTCATTTGACCTTATTAAAATTGATCATTTGACCTTATTAAACTTGGTCATTCGGCATTAAACTTGATCATTTAATCTTATTAAACTTGATCATTTGACAGTAAACTTGATCATTTGACCTTATCAAATTTGTTTATTTGACGGTTGTGAACTTGGTCTTTCGTCAGTACTCAATTTTCATTTCCCATTTATAGCGAGTCACAATTGTAATGTTTGTTACATATAAATAGATACAATTGCCAAGAGGAGATTTTATAACTTTTTTCATGCGAAGATTTTCTAAAGAACAAAATCTTCATCTCACACTGCCTCTCATTTTCCAACGATACAGTAGGTGGTTCCGTTTAATTCTTTCTGTCACATTTCGTAATCGAACACCAAATGCCTTCTTCCCCTTTGTCGTCTAGAGTAACAAAATTTAAAAGTTGATAAGTCTGATGATCATTAACATTATAAATTATTGATTTTTTATCTCATTGCATATCTTGGCAAAACAAACTTATCTCCCGTCTGCAACATACTGTAGCATAGTAATTCTGGCACGAAATATTCAAGCCCGCATCTCGGGCGGCATGACAACTCGGGGAACGCCTTGTCTGGATGTACAAATGTGTTATCATGACGATCTTGTACAGTAGGTGTACATGTGAAATAAATATTGCGTGGTAAAGAGAAATTTCGAGTTAATGTTGATACGAATAAGACTAGCTTATGATGAAAATGATGAAAACTATACCAGTATCCTATATTTTTTTTAAACGAATCACCTTTTTATCGTCTCATGTTTTAACAACTCCACACAAACGTTTAATTTCGTGTGCTCATTCTCAGCTGTTTTCATAGCCGAAGTTAGATCATTAGGTAGAAGCTCTGTTATATGTATTACCAAAGAAATACGTGCTATGTATCGTATAGTGTAGAAATCGATCCAAAATTTTCTTGCGCTTGCGTTTTATCGATAGAAGTTATTTCAATTGGAAGATAAATTAGAGTGTTCAAAGTACTTTGGAATATTGTGTCTTGTTAGCAACTTCAATTGTGTAAAAATAGAGGGATTTTCGAACCCTAAAAGATTCGATTTTCTGCTTCTGTTCAACCGTAATGGATTCTTGTTGTAGACTTGGATGGCCTAATTTGAGCGTCAAAAAGTTTTCGAGGGGAAAAATTCATAATTCTAGCGTATGAATAGATAGAACTTTATTTCAAAGATTTACATTTCACATCCGAATGCATTTCATTTCTTATGTAACGTAGACTTCAAATGAAAATTTCCAATTATGCTTTAGTCAATTCCATTCAATTGCTCTCAAAAAATATGTGTTTGGAATGGAGGTCAAATTTCAAAGACACATCGTATATGAGGTCTTCACGCTAAAATTGCATTCCTACAGTAGCGTGACATTTTATCCTCGGTGGTATCCAGCACTCTGGTATCCGCCACTCTCGTGACCAGACACCTGCCCGCCGCCCGCCACCACGAATCCGCCCGACGCCGAGCCGCCGCTCTCGTGGTAGCCGCTGCTACCATGTCCAGCGCTCCCACCGCCGTGGTGGGCCGGTCCGATATGGCGGTGTGCCGCGGGCGCTGGCGATGCCATGGCGGCGGAGATCACGACCACCAGCAGCATGAAGAACGACAAGAGTTTCCTGCTCGAGAGTATATGAGCGTGAGGGAAAGTGAAATTTGATTTCCCTGTCGGCGAAATATCTCGAAAATAAGCATGAGGGAACATTAGGTTCGATTTCTCAGTCATGATATCTCGAAAATAAGCATGAGGAAACGTTAGGTTCAATTTCCCTGTCATGATATCTCGAAAATAAGCATATGGGAAACATTAGGTTTGATTTCCCTGTCATGATATCTCGAAAATAAGCGTGAGAGAAAATTAGGTTTCCCTGTCATGATGTCTCTTATATGCTATTCGAGTGGTCATTAGTCTTTATAATTAACTTGAAAAAAACGAGCTGATTAATGACCGATAGTGTGTGCCTGTTTTGTGTAGCATCTCCAAAGAATGCACAATGAGGTCATACTACAATCAGAAATGAAACTAATCATTCGGTGCAAATATTTTAATAACTTGTGAGAGAGAAAAATTTACAATCATCATTGAAATCACAAAGATTTTTCTCTTGTAAAACATGATTTAAAAGCCCCACAATAAAGCACTGAAAACCATTAGAAGACAAAGCGAACAGCAATTCTGTGCTTTGAAGTGAAACTAAACGTAAGATTTTAGACATACAAAAAGATTACAGGAATTTTACAATAGAAAGCGAGGACATATCTACAACAGGGAAGGATACAGTACATCCAAAAAATTGCTGTGTTCGTGTTTCTCTAATATGAAATAAAAAAGAACGAAGATCTGTGGATACAATCATTTACTTGGAAAATTCTATTTAAAATAATAGCCAGAGCAAATCAACGGAAAAATTATTTTCGGTGCATCAGAAATAAAATTCTATTATAATACCCTCAGAAGCTCAACGCATTTTGCATTTCTAGCAAACATATGCGAGAAAAAGCTTTGACCTTTAGTTGCGATGATGTTATCAACATTAAAATGTTTCTAACACCATTGTTGTGACAAACATTTACCTACCAATGTTCGGTTAGTTTCAAATTGCGTCTCAAATTAACGATGCATCGACGGGTGACCGAGTCACGATAGGCTGAAGAGCGGGAGTTTGACTTTTCCTCTTCTCAGTGAAAATAACACATGTTTACTTATTAGTTCATGAATACTGGGTAGTACAACGTAATTTTGGAGCTCCGGCTTAACGTTTTGCAATAAATAAGTCACGAAATCATACCAACACGACCATTCGAGCACACACATTTCCTACGAAGGAATGCTAAAGTGATTCCTAAAGAAAATTGTACTGGGAATTGGTTAACATATACGAGTGCATGAGATTCATGCAAGTAAACGGATGAGAAATAATTGCGAAAATTAAATCTACTTTATTTGAAAAAAATACTTTCCTATGGAAAATACAGAAAGTAGAATTCGGCTCAAAATATATAATAACAGCAGTTCTTGATCAACGCCGTTTATGATAGCATGAGTTGTTATAAATTACTATGATTTTATGTAGCGATATCTATAAAACCACACTCTTCTATTATTTTCATTAGTCTCAAAGTGCGAATTAAAATTTTATTCCAGTTCTAGAGTTTTGAATTAGGCGATGGAAAAGCTTCAACTAGAGTATTTAAATCTACCTTCATACGCAAAGAGACACATTTTGATTCTGAACTTTGAAAGTTTTTGCCTAAATTAAATCCACACAGAATGCTCCTTTTAATACACTATAATCCTTCCATTTACGCTGAAAAATCTTGAACGATATTGGTTGCAGAGAACGTTAAATTAAGAACTTGATGCAGACCTTGTGACTATTGAACTAACCAATGTTTAAAAGGCATTAAAGTGCAAAGCATATTCCTTATTGAGTGTCAAAAACTGCAGGAAAGTATCCGCAGTCAACTCCAAATTGAGAGAGAGTTAAGGCAGTTGTACACAGTTCAGCTATCACAGGCGCTCTTTATAGTGGAAAAAGATACATTTACATCAAAGGAATAACGCAACTGCCGCCTCACAGCTGGTGTTAAAAATTTCCATGAAATCGTGTTCTTTAAAGGCATTAAAATATTTCAATCTCTCATGCATGTATTAACCTGTTTAATGACCCATAGGACTATCCATACGGTTCTGTTTTATAATAATCCGCTAGTTTTTGGTTGAAAAGCTCAATGAGGTGACGGACACACCAATTGTTTCATCAGTATTGGCCAAAGTCGCGCTCTTTAAAAATATTTTTGTCGTTGATGTTTTGGACCAAAGTAGAATACCGGTATAGCTCGTGTTTTGCACATAAGTAACCTTTTGTTAGACCATCAGCTATATCATTCAAAAAATGATACACTATATATTACATACACTACACACCGTACCAACAATGCTATGTTTCATTAGTATCGGCCTGTTCATAACGAAAAAGAAAGATGAATGCCTATTGTAGGTTTCAAAGTGAGTTTGCATTAGTTACCCTTAGGCGAACAAGCATCGCCGGTCATGAAAGTTAAAGAACCTTAGATAAGACGTCGAGAATCTCTCTCCAGGAATTTAGTGACAGTCATTTTAATCCTATTAATTTATGTTTCTGGGTTGGCAACTTGTGGAAGAGAAAGCATACATTAAATACTGAGTAGGGAAAGGACAAACTTTGAAGAAGCCGTTGACGTTTTGAAACAATTATGACAATCTGTAGTTGTTTTACTCACATTTTGATGATATTTCAGAGACAACGAGCTCTAATCGAGTTTCTACTGTGGGCAGGGGTGCTGTTCCGGCTAATGAAGCAGGTATGCAACGTGCGTCTTTTATACGGACTGCAAAGTCTCCATTAATCGCTGACTCACTCTTGTTTGCAGGGCTGATGCGCCTGTGGTTCCTACAGTATTTCTTTTCGTTAAAGATGAAGAGTCTAATTCTGAAAGCGGTTTCTAGGTAATGCAGTTTTGACCTGTTCTGCGAATCCCTCAAATAGACAAATCATTTCTAATTGGAATTATGTGCTAAAATTTGGTTAAAATGAAAACGTATAAAATTATGGCTCATTTAAGTCATTAATAACGTGGAATATGTATTTTTTGCGTAATGGGAAAATAGAAAGCATTTAAAAGTTAGCCCTATCATAAAACAATCACTCACAACAATACTTGGAGATCCTCCCTGTCACAAATTTCATTCATTTTTGTTCTGTTATTATTTCATATTGATTGGACACTTTTGGCTGGATATATGTGGAAAATTTAAGAAACATCTTAACAGTAATTGTTCCAAGCTAGTTTACTCCCTGGAGTTTTAATTGAAAATCTGAACTGTGAGCATGAACTTAAAATACGTATGTATGATAAAAACTGTTATTACCTTAATATTGATGATATTCCTTTCTAATTCTTCAATGTCTTCATCCCACACTAAACACTAAATTTTAATAATAGTCAAGACTTTTTGCCTGGAATATTATTACCCAAGTTCGCTGAATAATCTAAACGCTCGGGCTACATCACTTAATAACATTTACTAATGCTACTAATCCCTCTCGTACCCGCAGCACCAAATTAATCTTTGCTCCCCGTGTTACTAATATCCTCTGAGAATTGGGGAAAGTGACGTTAATTCAAAATGAAATTAGCCTAAAACTTCGAACTCGCATCGAGATCTCATATTGCAATCTTTACAAATTTTGAAAAGTTTCCAGTTGTTACAAGATTAATGTTACCACGAAATCCTAACAATGAAGCGTTCGATTTCCATTTTAGTACTGCATCTAAGGCAAGACTTGAAATTAGTTTTAACGTTCCCAGATGATCGTTGGTAGGTTGAAGTGACTGTTGGTAGGTTATATGCTGCAAAGCTTGATGTGTTCGACCATGTTCAGAATTGAGCACTACGCCCTAGAAGTCCTCCCTCTCATTAAGTCTACGTCGGTGGCCTCATCTATGCCGCCTGCACTGATTTCGAAATCCACTTTCATAAGAATGCTGGTAGTTTTTGTAAGAAGCTAAATGTACCTTTGTTGCATGTATACAGAAGGCTGCTGCTAGTGTTTGTTCAAAGCTAAAAACAGCCTTATCGCCAGAATAATATGGTAAGATTAGGCTGTAATTAAATTTAGTTCACTTGAGAACAGTACACAAGGAGAGTAAAACTTGATGGTTCTCGTTCCATGAGGTTTTTATTCCGACAACCCTGGTCAATATTATCACCTCAGTCAGTCTTCGATATTCCAAGATTTCTTTTGTTTCCAAACTTTTAGTCAAAATGTGTGCTCTTGACTTAGGAGTAAATGTTTTAAAAACCTTGAACCAAAACACTCTTGATGTGATGAAAACACTCAAGTCGCTAAAAGTCAGCCGAGGTTATTGTATGGGCAGCAGTTGCATAACGTTGCTCGAAGTCTCTAACGATTTTTATTAACGAGGAAATAAAAGGAGATCGTCAAGTTTGTCTATCAAAAACACTGCAGGAGAAGATTTGCCTTGGTTAGCTTAATTTTCTAGAGTCAATACGTGTTCACACAATACTTATAGTGGCAGCTCAAAATTTCGGTATGACTTAGAAGAGGTGCAAAGAGATTTTGATTTAGTTTTTGGAAGAAAAACACTGACCACCGTCAAGTACACAGCTCAATTTAATAAATTCTATTGAGTGGCCAAAGCTACAGTAGGAATTATTTTTTGTTTCATCCTAATGAGTTACCTATCAAATATCCTATTCTTACTCCATGGACCAATGTCAATAACGAAATAGTACATTTCTATTGTAACAAAGAAAGGAGAAAGAAAGAAAACTGGTTTACTCAGAAATCAGTCACATATGTACAAACCATGGTACCAGTCGGTTTTTCAATAAGACTACAATCTGAATAACTAGTGTGTTCGTCACGTTGAGACTTCAATAGTTGCCATTTTTAATGCACCAGGCCTATCGTTGAGCATGAGGTGATATGCACGTTAAGCTAAATATTAACCGAGAAAGGCTTCAAGCTTTTAAATGCTGTGGTGGATGCTGAAGGCGGCCGCTTTGAAGTGTAAAAATTGCATCTGATTGCTACTTATATTTTGAATCACTTTGCGAAGTTTTATTTTTTAAGTTTCACAGTTAACAAATAAAATGACAAACGGGAAGCTGCAATATACTAGAATGTGGACGAGCTTCAGTAAGGGCTGAGCTCATACAACTAATCCTTTTAGCACACTTATTGGGTGCCCCATACGATATGGTAATTGAAACTTTCAATTTAGTAAAATGTATCATAGTTTTTATTTAAATAGAAATTTTCAACGAGAAAATCTTATAGGGACTCCACCAGGTGTCCTAAATGAAATAGTTGAATGAGCCTTGAACTTTACAGAAACTCATCTGTTTCCTGTCCACGCTCTGCTTGATAAGGATATACAGAGTGTTCCAAAAAAATGTACCGCTTTTTTTGAAAACTTATATCTCCTATGAATATGCATGTATTTCAAATCT
>VOMN01028541.1:0-14261 GCA_014899125.1 Orchestia grillus | reverse complement strand
GAGTTTTCATCTAGTTTAAGCGCTTGTTTGGTGTATACATTTACACGTTGGTGAACACTTTTGCACTGTTTTCTTTCACTCTCCTAGGGGAAACCTAGAACCTTTTCACTTCACAGGAAAGGCATACACAAGCACACTTTCTAGATATACCCTAGTTTGTATACTTCGACTTTTGACTTCAACCCTGGAGCGACGCTTCAATCGACAATCCGCGACGGTAGTCAACTCGTGAGTCCATAAGATAGACAAACCTTACTAACCTAACCCTATTGCTATCTTATGTTTCCAGTAAAACGTGGTAAAGGGAAGCGTGAAAGTTCAATAGGATAAGAAATACCGTCGAGGCGAGAAGAAATGCTATCGAGGCGAGAAGAAATGCCATCGAGGCGAGAAGAAGTGCCATCGAGGCGAGAAGAAGTGCCATCGAGGCGAGAAGAAGTNGCGAGAAGAAATGCCATCGAAGCGAGAAGAAATGCCATCGAGGCGAGAAGAAATGCCATCGAGGTGATAATAAATGCGATGGAAAATGCCATCGAGACGATGAGAAGTGCTGGTCGAGGCTACAAAATGCATCCGAGGTAAACAAATTCGGGGCAATAAAAAACAATCAAGACAATAAAAAGCCTTACAAGTAGCAAGAAAATCGTCGAGAAAAAAGCCATCAGAGATTTTAAAAAGCCATTGAAGAAATAAAAAAGACTTTATTGGTAAAATAGCGCCTTGTTCCGTACCAAGAAAGCACACGTTTTCACCGCATATATGACCAGACCACAGCCGTGATAAGAGGAGATGGCCCCATCCCCCTCGCTCTAAAAATTTCGTGCCCTCAAATTTTGATCTCTTTCGACCGCTCCGCACAGTGCATCGGTCAACAATGTTGTACAGAGTGGGGTATCAGTATGAAAAAACTAGTAACTTCTACAACAAACATTTTACATGGTAGAAAACATGGATACTGACGCATGAACGCTACGAAAAAAGGCAAAAGTTACGATATATTGATAATGATTGCCATTTTTTCAATTATTGTGCCAAATCAGCGCCGTCAATCCATAGCTGCGGCGCAAA
This sequence comes from Orchestia grillus, assembly GCA_014899125.1. Lineage (NCBI taxonomy): Eukaryota > Metazoa > Arthropoda > Malacostraca > Amphipoda > Talitridae > Orchestia > Orchestia grillus. Next base: position 13,193 of record VOMN01028541.1, on the reverse strand, counting down.
GCCTTTCCGGTGAAATTTCTTCTCATGCGAGGAGCAGTGCGGCTTTCGAACATTCGACAGAGTCGTGAACTCCTGAACAAGCTCTCATTTCAGGTATGGATCACATAGAAAAGTCCATCCGATAAAGATCCAGAGACTCATCACAGCTCTTTCGACCAAAGCCTTGGCAGATGATCTCTGCACCAAGCTCGCGCGACAGTCCCAGCATGAGCTGTGTCGCGATCGAGGGCTCTCGATTCAAGGTTCATCAGTGAAGTCTCTTCGCTCTTTGTAGGTTCTAGTGTCTTTCAAATAGTTCATCTGGGAACTGTGAGGCACTTTTCAACATTCGAGGCATTGAAATTATGCTTTCACCTTTCGAAGATAACTTCATATTTTTCAATCACAAAATAGTATGATGTATTTACAGAGGCAAATAACAGTTAGAGAGTAAATGATTTAGGAAATGCTTGAGTAGCGCATTTAGAAGGTAGAACATTAGCTAAAATCTTGTTTCAAATTTCATACCAAACTCAACAAAACTGAGATTTTCTTAGACGATTTTTTTTGGTCAAAACCGGGAAACTTCCCTCGCTGAGACGTCGAAAAACTCATTGAACGATTGGAGAAAGTCGTGAACGATTTTAACTTATAATTTTACAGTTAAACTAAATTTGAACATTCCAATGTACACAAGAAATAAAACAGAAAAGTAGAGGTAAATTCGCCAATATGGACAGAAGAGGCATTTCGGCCGGCGCACCTCAGGATCTGCGCTGAGCGCCGTGTTGAAGCAGTCGACGGCCTTGTCGTAGTCACCGACAATATTGAAGAGAACTCCCAGCCCTCCCTGCACTGCAGGGTCTATTGTGGCTCGCTGATTGGCCGCCTTCATGTACAGAGACTGGACTTCTTCAATTAGAGATCTGCATCAGAAATTGCCCGTCAATAATTGAGTAACAGACACCGCTTAGAAAGACAAAGCACCAGTATTATTTTGACAGTTAATCGTTCTTATCAAAGCGACAGCATGACATGCATAGCAACATTAATATTGCAGTATACTTATAACTTTTCCCACCCACAGGGTAACAGTACAGTCAAGAATTCTGGAAGCAACTCATGCTAACCAAGTAGCAGTAGCAGAAGTAGTAAGGATAGCAACGCTTTAGTAACTCGGGACCATTAAGTATAGACTTAGGAGAACGGGGAATCTATGCATAAGGTGTGTTCCCACACAAGCTCCCCTACGGATAGAAACAATAAGTTACGAAGAAACGGGAAGAAAAGAAAAAGAATCATCATTGAAGAACGTATAAAAATGGAAAGAAGCAAAGTGGGCACGAAAGGTAGAAGACCCGAAGACCTAGCTAAAGCTGACGCAACCTAACAATGTCCCCCTGGGGATCCTGGTCTCTATGGCATAAGATACACAAACCTAACTAACCTAACATTGTTGCTTATGGCTTATCCCATGCCTTCTGAGAGGTGCTAACTACTAAAACTTGAGGAAACTGAAGTTTGAGAGGTAACTTGTACGCAACTTAGTTGTTCAAGATTAGTACAAAATCCTACCCTTTCGCTCTTAATGCAAAAAAATCACTTGATTCTTACAAATTCTGGAGGCAGAGGATATGACTTCAACTTCTCAATTATTGATAATCCAAACAGCTTCAAAATCAATACTGATGATAGAAACACAGTAAGGAAACTACCCTTACTTTCAGAGTATAGAAATACCCTGACAATAGACGCCCACTTCTCACTTGGGAGCGAGGGTCGGGGCCAGGGGCCGATTGCTGGACTCCGTGTCCGGCACCAGCGCCCCGTACTCGTCGCTACACCCCAGCCAAGACTGCAAGAGTCCCACACGTTAATTACAACCCATAGAAATAAGTTCGAAACCCCGTCCAGATGGAGTGGCGAACGACTAGTCTAACTCAAAAATAGTGACTAAGCAATATTTTTTCTTTCCAAGAAAAGCCAGTAACATTTGCTTGTCGTTGGTGCCCGCTAAGCACTCGAGTTTAGAAGAAATGACGGTCGTTAAATAAAATTCACAAGATTGACACGTTATCCACTCCATGTGACCAAGACATTAAAAAATATGAGACCTCACAAAGCTATAATAACGACAAAATTTACGTTTAAAAGACGACAAAAGCAGAAAAAGAGCTTTCTGGAATTTTTCGTACGTGGTTGAACTACGGAACAACTGCTAGATCTAGACATTAATACAACCAGTATGAATTTAGGAGCTGCGTGATTTCCAGGTCCTAATTTATGGCTTTAAAGCTTTTACTTCAAACCCATTCACTCACAGTTTTCAGTGTTTGGCGTAGTTGGACCCCAAGCAATGGACAAAAGCTTGCAACGTAATGCGCTATCTGCTCATAACATAGCTGAGGTTCTGAAGTCACACATACAACAGCCAAGATTGTATAATTGATATGGATCCTGAGCCTGCTCGCCCTCAGTGTATTCCAGAGAAATTCTAGAGTAAAGAGAGTGAACCATTCCACAATTGATTTTCCTCACGTAATGCATTAGTCACAAGAAACCGTTGAAATCACAGAAGAAAATTTCCTAAAAGCTCAAGAGACGACAGGCAGCAAAAGTGTAGCTCTGGATATTTTGAAAAAAAACACAAAATTGCACGTCACTAACGACATTGAGTTGCAATTATACTCCTTTTGAAGCATCCAGACATTTGTACTCCAGTTAAAAATACTTGCTCCTAATTCGCCTAACTTCAGCCCAGTCCAATTCTAATGAAGGATTGCAATAAATTTCTGTTCAGTATATCAGTATACTAAACTGGGAGAAAATTACCGCAATTTGAGATGAAAGCAAGAGTAAGACTGAGAGCAGCGGAGGAGAAGGTCACCTTGAGGGCGAGGCAGGCGAGGGTCTGCTCAGACTCGTTGGTGTACGAGGTGGCCAGCGCCATCCAAGCCTTCGCGTGGGTCGGGTCCAATTCCACACATCTACAGCAAAGCATGAATTTCTCTCAGCTCATAACTACATAGTCTGATAAGTCCAGTTACTACTAGTTCTCAAAATTTAGGCAAAAAGACAATCAACAAAGTAAAACGACGCTAAGATTTAGTAAAAGGGATACTTAAAAACAGCTAAAGTTCGCTGTGATAGTTTTTACAGTCCACGGCAGATAGCATAAGAAACTAAGAATCTCAACAAATTTTATCAAAAAAAAAAACAGAAATACAGCCATGACGACACTAGTGCAAGATATCGGTCGTATGCTCTGCCGGCCTCTCCTACGAGAGAAAAAACGAAGCCAGAAAAACAAGGGTTCATGTCAATAGAATTAATGCAAAATACAACAGACTCACAGAACAAGCGCTCGTGCTTCTGCTCTGAGGAGATACGCAAGCCACAGAGCAGCAGTGGTGACTGTGATGAACACCAATAAGTTACTTACACGCCGAAACTAAAGTACTCTATCTCAAACAACACTTAGACATGAGAGGCATACAATTTTACGCATCGGCCGCAAACAACACTAAAAACCCATGTTATTATCTCAAAACACTACCACCCACATCTGGGGGGATAAAAATGACTCCAAAAAGATACTTTTTCGCCATCCTTGACAACTTTACCACCAACCGTAAACAACACGAGCATCATAAAAAACATTCACACACAATTGACCCTACAAGCACTAGACAGGACAGACAAACAAAATACTCAATAACCATCCACCTGACATAAGCAGCACAGAGACGCAACTTTCTAGGGCGGAAAGATTACACCTTAAATGACTTCGCTGCGGTCCCCGCACCTCACTTTACACGTACAGACACAGACTGGATTCCACTCAGTCGAACCTTTGTCCCAACTGCCAGGTACATCCCCACACAGTAACTCGTCTTCTTTTGGACTGTAACCACCTGGCGGCGCTTAGACAACAGAACATTACATCCATCTATTAGCTCTGGACGCATCCGGTGGAGGTGGCTGCCTTCCTTTGCTGCGCAGGCATCGTCCAATAAGCGATGTCAGGGAAAGCCTATTACTATTACTACTACCACTACTACTACTACGATGAGTTGACGAGGACAGACGTTATTAACATATTCCCGCACTTTGGCAAAGGAGCGCCATGGAGCAGTCCCTGCAACGCTCTGAGGTCAACTTCCTGCACCTCATGCACTCTGGCGATGATTACTCACTTTCTGAGAGCAGGCAGGGCCTTCTCGTCCTGTTCGTTCTCAGCATGAGCCTGACCGAGCAGGTACCAAGCCCTGGGCAGCTGCGGCTGCTGCTGCACCGCAGCCTCGAACAGCAGCACGGCAGAGGGCAGGTCCCCAGCGGCCAGGCAGCGCTCGCCCTCCGCCAGCGCATCAGGGTGTGACGCCAGCGGGTTGTCTTCCACAAATTTGTACGGCTGAAAAGTAGCAAGCTGATACTATAACTGAACACTTTCATTGAAATGAGGTAAAAAAAATCCAAAGCACAAGTGCACTGCAACATTATTGATTTTCCATACCAATGAAGTACCAAATAGATCTCAAGAGAGTGGAAAGAAGGGGCCATTTAGTATATACTTCAGAAAACGTGGTATCTATGCACAGATGTGTTTCCACACAAGTTTCTCTACACATAGAAACAACAAGTTAAGAAAGAAGAGAGAGAAGAGATAAAGAATATTCTGCGAAGAAGGCAGAACACAAGAAAAAGCTAAGGGCACGAATGATAAAAGTCCCGAAGGCTAAGCTAGAGATAAGGTAATTAAACAGTGTCCCTCTGGGGTCGCCAGTCCTCATTGCACAGATAGACAGACCCAACTAACCTACTTCAATAGTCTGTGCCCTATTTTATACTTCCTAAGGGGTGAAGTAGGAAATATACAGCTACAGAAAAGGGCAAGAAATCTCAAAGCAATACATTCTTAAAAATTAACAGAGTACACAAAACAAAAAGAGTTACACGTGAACCTCGCATAACGTACACATATTCAAATCAGGTACGTGAAATTAGTATTAGGAAGGTTAGACGTATTTCAGTCCCTCCAACTTCATTTGTTATCAATTCTAGAATGGAAGAAAACTGACATGGGCTACAAACTTTTATCGAAAAAAGGTGCTGTTTGGAAAGAAACTTAAATTTTGATATTTCTCAGTTAATTTAAACTAGGTAGTAAAAAATTATGATAAGGAAGGCAAAGCTTTTAACAAACAGTGCTTTCTCATACAATGTACACACATTTCAGCTCACATCCCCTACCTTAAAGCACCTTATACAAGTTTCCCCTGTAAGCTGAGCCAATGCTGGAATTAGCTTGACTAAGTTTTGCATGAATTGTGAGCCGTTGAGTGTACTCAGCCTGAGACGAGCAGGTGTTAAGGGAATTCGACAGAAAATTGGGTTTCTCAAGCCTATACCTTTTATAAGCAAGTCTATCCCTTTTTTAATATAGGAGTACTGGACGTTTCTTTTCTGTCACTCAGTGCTTGTGCAAAATTTCTGATCAACACGACTCTCTAACAAACTGATCACAATTTAACGAACACAAGTTTCTCTATTTTGTTCACGAGAGAGACAGGAATTGATGCAGTTCTTGCTTGCACTTGATATTCCTTTCACAGGCAGCGGAGTGTAACAGGAAACAAAGCTTAAAGAATGTACGGCTTCTTGGGTGAGATATGCGCCTGAGAGTCACTCTCGGGTACACACTGCATACATGAACAAGAGTATTAAGTAAATAAACGTGCCGACAATGACAGTTGAGAACAACTTGCGTCACTGCTTACCAAAATGGATGGGAAAACAGTAGCATTAAATTGGAGCAGAATTTCCAACATTTAACTAATACACACAACTATGAACTTTCATATTATTCTTAGCTTCAACAAGAAGAACTTGCACTATAACTACTCCGTTGTCGATACACACAATGCTACTTCATACTTCCAATGCCCACTGTGCCGCATCACATTTCAGATGCCTACCACACTACTGAATGGATCCCCTGTTCCAGTAGTTCAGAAGGTAGTTCCCTCAAATAAGAATGGTGTGAAGAGTTAAATGAAACTCATTAGGTTCGTAAGCCACACCTGAAGCTCGCGCTGCAAAGAGGCAGGATGCTCGTAGTCTTCTACGTAGCTATGGGAGTCCTGAGCCCACTGGTGCGCCAGCTCGCTCCACCTCTTTGCAAAATTTCCTTCCAGTTCTGCAATTAGGAGAAACAAATTCAGTGCCACAAAAACCACACACTTCCTACAGAAGCTTCTGCTCGGCAGTTGAAAAAACGAATGTATAACTTTAAATAACTCAAATTTTTCCCACACCCGCTGGAGAGTCGCAGTTACTGCTGCACAAGAACAACAGAACAAATCCTGACTTCTAAGTTTTTGAACAAATTTGAATATTCTCATATTCTCATCCAGTCCGTTACTTAATTCTAACTTAAACAAATTTAGGGATTTAAATTTGTAGATTAACAACTGAATTAAAATTAATGTTCATTCTTATCATAAAACTCGAAATGCTGGTATTCTCATTAGCTTTTTGCAGAATATTTGAGGGTTTTTACATATAAAAACAACAAGGAAAAAATCATGCGGTGCCATAAGACTTTCGGTTGTTCAATAGTTTGAGGCTACCATGTTTACGAGCCTTTAATTCATCGTAGTTAATTTGTGAACAAAACCCTACAGTTATCAATATTATAGGCTTAACGTCACGTTTCTGCAGTTAAATAATTGAGCAATGTTTTTTTCCACATTTCATACTAGGTTTTGTGACTGTGACAATGAAGGAAAAGAACGCCTAACTGACTAACACACTAATTCTCATTATAAACAAATTAACATTGTTCAAGTTCATTAAGTATTTTACTTTATATGAACAGCAACTTCTCAACAGTTTTACAGGATCCGTCTTGTGAAACCTTGCTCAAATTTACAAAGCTGTTTCATATCTTCAAAACGTACCACTACATTTTTTTATAATATAACTAATTAAGAGCAACGTACGCGCACAAATGTGTGCGCTACTGAAGACAAAACTAAAAAAGTCAGTTTTGCTCCTGAGCGCTAAAAAAACTCCAGTTAAGACCGGCTGGCGTTTTGTCCCGCTGGAGTCATCACTCATCAGTGCTTCAGATGATGTCAAGATGGTGGGTGATCGATGTGTTTGCTCCGTCTTAGAGCCGCTAGAACGTTGACCCCTAATTTTGGCCGCGTGATAAATGGGTCAGCCGTCGCTGGCTGTACTTCAAAATCGTTGTGGTGTGATTCCCAATGACTAATCCTTGTACAGTTTTTGGCCTACAATAATAAAACATACCTCATTCAACGCAGAATTTCAAGATACATAACCATTGCTCTTCTAAATTCCGTATTTTTGGAATAATTGAAAACTTATTCAAGGACAAATGACAATTAATGTAAATAACGTCTGATAATCAAAAACTTGTTCTAATTTTTTCCGCTATTTCAAACAAAAACGAGCAACTATTATTTCTTATGCTGAAATGTATCTAATACAACTAACCTCATTGTGTTATACAAAATTTGAGGACGGATTAGTGGATTGGAAAATGGTTAAATACGTTTTCTTCAAATTTTTTCATTTGCCTTTTAGAAATCGAACAGAGTGATGTGAATAAAATGTGTATATTTCATCGAGTTATATAAGTGTGCCAAATTTTAAAGCAATCCGTTCTACAGGAAGAAAAACTTCAAAGAGGAGGACGGTTCCCTTAACATACAATGAACTCTCCCAATTTCGTAAGGTTGAAAGTCTGGAGGAAAAAGCAAGCAAATATGCAAGAATAAGTCCTTGAGTACGCCAGACAAACTAGAAAACATTTCTTTCTCCACAATGAAGTCGCATTTTCATTTTGCAAAAGTATTTTACTCCCCATTTCAATTGTGTATTGAATTCTAGATGTTGTAAATGAGCAGTACAAGGTTTATCTTTCATTCTATGATTTACAGTTATTATTTGCTCAATTCGTCAATGATGTTTAACCTGACCATTACTTTGGCATATGTTAACTATCTAAAACTATTGCTATTTTTCGCATATCAGCATGTAAATAATCTAAATCAGAAATGATTATTTAAATAGTATTCTCAAGGTATAAGCCATTGCTTTATGGTAGCAGCAACAATGAAAGTATTAGGTCATAAAAAATTCATAACGACAGATGTCGTTGGGGTATCGTGGTACTGCTGTACAACTGTGCAAAAATTTGCAGTCAGGTAGATCTCCTGGCGAGGAGCATGAAATGCTTATAAATCTACTTGTCAAATCGTTCAATACACTGTATTAGTTAATAATGAATGTTATTTATAAAATACGATTAATCATTAAAATAAACTATTACTAAATAAAGAATAACAAAAACAAGCTTCACAAATAGATATTTGTTGGTGCAGGGATTATGTCCCATTCAGGCCGCGAATGTAACCCTTGGGTAATGAGGAAACGAATTGGCGCCGGAATGTCCAGCATTCCACAGGCAAAACTAACAAAAGGAGAGACGCAGGCCTTACTGCTCTGTAGTCATAACTTTCATAAATACATTCACAAGCTCGTGGGGTTATTCGCGGTGTAATACGTGGGAACACGCGTCAGCTGCGTTGAGCGACCATTCTCATCAGAACATCACCTCCCATTGCTGTCATGGGTCTACGGCAAAGTGTCTTCCCTTTGGAGGGAGTTCTGAAGATGCATCGCGTCAGCCGTGTAGTTTCTTTTTCCTACTGATGTTACAAGATGGAGTAAGCGTCCCTACGTCCGTGGCCAAGCCCCTACATCAGCCGGCTAGATTCGTCTTCAAGCATCGATGCTCGCGATCCTTCAGAGGTTGGTGGCTGATTGGATATTTACCGACAAGTATCCATGTCGTTAGCTGTGTCTCAGGTGGCATAATAACGTACGCTATAACTATAACAATGCAACTTAGGAACTATAACAATATAACTAAAAACATAACTAAAAATAGACTCTGCACGGGTTTGACACGCCGATCTAATCTTGGCCAAGAACTAAGAGAGCTCTTTCTAACTCTGCAGATCGCTTCTTTACTCCTATGGCACCGCCGGAACTTCATTGAATACGGTGGGTGGTCCTGGATATCCGAAGAAGCTGCTTTCACAGCCAAGAAAATTATGTTTCTACTAACCTGATAGTTGAATTGTAAATTGAACACAACCTAAAATCTTCACTGCTTTCCATTTCTCAACGTTTCCTTTTTTCCTTAAGCAGTTGTTGCGATCGGTCGAAAATCATGGGCCAAAATAAGTTCAAGAATTGAATGAAATGAGACGACAAATAACCAGTGAAGGCGAGATCAAGCAGCACTTTGCAAATCCAAGACACAGAGTGGCTGGCATGTACGAACAGCCCGTAGACGCGATACTCTCCAGCATGTCATCAATGACAACACGCGCAAAGACAGCTCTCGAGAAGAAACGGGTCAGGAATAAAGCACTGCTACCTTCTAAGCACCGCTGCAAGATTATTTAAGAGGTATTTCAAGAAATCGAGAGGAATAATAAACATTTCATTCACTGGAACGAAAGACTGAAATTTCATTTAAGTTCCTTCTCACCTGTTCCTCTGCCATCCTTTGCCTCAACCTCTGCCAACCAACCGGAAGCAACTTCAGAGCGTTTATCAGTGTCGTTCAAGGCAGTCGCAATAGTTGCTTTCTTACTGGAGTTGTCGTCCTCCTTAGGCTTGAGGGTAGATTCTTTAGAAGCATCAGACCTGTGCCCTTCGCTAAGCTCGCTAATGAATTGCATGAACTGCACAGAAATTCAGAAAAAACGAGGATAATTACAATAGTCACTGAATTTTTAATTTCAAAATAGTCATAAATAATTAGTAAAATCAAAAAATGTAACAAAATAAAATGCATATCAGATACTTGTAAACGAAGCTCTTTTGAAATTCTTCGTGATAACTACAATGTTCATACATTGTTGTTAATAATACACTATTAAATTTCATACACTAGATACTTGAAAATACTGGTACAAATCAAACATCCTACTAAAAATATAGCAAAGTTTTGCATGAATGGAAATCCACTTCACAGTAAAAATTTTCACACAGAATAAATTCAAAATATTTTTCAATCTTAATAGTTAGGACGACAAAGAATTTCTAGAGTTGCATGCAGGGTTGTGGTCAGAACGCATAAGGTCCGACTCCGACCCCAAGGATTCCAAAAATTCCGACTCCGACTCTTAGTACTCCAAAATATCCGACTCCTTAATTACGAGACACAATTCCTGATTTATCCTTAGTAAGTTTATATGAGTGGAGTTTATTTATTATAAATAGAAATCCTTAATGAAACATTTTTATTTTCTACGAATTCATACTTAGGCTCAATTTATTTCGTTCTCCATCTTCTATAACACTGGCCAACAAATAAACACCTAAAGTTTCTGGCATGGAAAGTAATAGCTGTAGGTAAACTAATTTTGGGGTATTTAATCCAAATCTGGTCGCAGATTTGCTCTATTACATCACATTTTTGCCTCATCACTATACCTCAAATTTATTTGGTTTTCTACAAATATTAACTTATCGCTCTTCATTCGCTGCATTTTTCCTGTTTCTTGCAGACAGGAAGAATGCAAGACAGGAATTCTTCCTGCAAAGCTACAGCAGACCACTGGGCGAAAAATAAATGGCCCCGAGAAAGAGTTTGACACCTGGTGAGCAGAACATCAGCAATGGTCTTCTAGTTCATAGAAAAAATATGGTCCACTAGACATTAAACTTGTTTGACGAAACAATTTGTGAAAGCCCTTAATTGCAATAGAGCCTGCTTGAATACACATGTTAGGCCTCTTCTACTCGGAGTAAAGAGAAGAAAAAGGCAGGAGTATTTGATGGAGCTTAGATAAGAACACTCCTCAGAGATGCCCGCTTTGTCACGACAAAGAATGCAGTAGAGAGGCTAGAGCTTGGAATGCTTTCTCTGATGTAATAAAGAAAGGCCTTCGAAACAGGAAAGCTCACAACTATAAAGAAATTGTAGAGGAACTGCTTCCAAGTTTTCAATCAGTTGGATGTGGAATGAGTATAAAGTTGCACTTTTTATTTGAGTGATTTCCCAGGGAATCTGGGTGACGTTAGTGAAGAGCTCAGTAAACGCTTCCGTCAGGATATTGAAGTTACTGAGGAATGCTTCCAAGGTAGGTGGAACTGCAATATGATGGCCAAAATGACAGTATGCAATACAATAACACTGTTGGCGCTTAAAGAGGGATGTTTCAGATGTTGTACATGACAGAATGTCAAAGAAAAGGAAGTTCTTGTAGCTGTAACTTAATCATAAACAATAAACATTTTACACATGTCTGCATGTTTTTCTTTCACTAAAAGCACAAAACTGCCAATTCCCATATCTTTCTATTTACATAAAGATATATATATATATATATATCATATATCTTGGAAGCCTGATATGTTGGAGAAAAGCTAAAGGCATATTTGGACTCAGTGTAGCAACATTAACAAGAATTCGTTCGAAAAACTCCATGCCAGAAAATTGCATTTACCAATATAATTGAACGAGACTGTAAGAAGATACAAATTGTTATAGACTATTTACTTGACAATATTTATATAATCTTTCTTAATATTGGTCTATAACATATAATGTGGACGTATACATTCCTTCCTCTGCAGAGTCATTAATATTTTCATAAAGGAGGTATAAAATTTATGAATCCATGAGTTATTTACGATCCATGAGTGTAGATTGCCAGCCATTGTGAATTGTAGTTTCCCTAATTTTCTTTTGCAATACTTCGGTAATTGTTGATAAAAACGGTTCGAACATGTAGGGAATATAACTCAACTAAAACGAATAGAATCCACAAGCGGACATTACATATAATTCGACATAATTAACTTACAATACTAATTCTAACCACTGATAGTGTGCACTATATATTTACCCATCTTGTGTGATAGTTGCTATGCTTTGTGGACTTCAGGTGAAATAAGACATTAAAGGATTAATAATAATAATAATAATAATTAGTCGAAGAAGAGCCCATGAGTGTTTGCTTGTGTAATAAGTAAACAGATCAAACTATGCATGTTAAGAAATAATTTAATTAGACTTCAGGAGACGGAAAAAAAATCAGACTCTGACTACTACTCCTAGCATTCCTATGAGTCAGACTCTGACTCCTTCCGAATCTGACTACACAACAATGGTTGAATGCGCCAAGAATTGAAGCAGTGAAAATTATTTTTAATATGAAAAAACAAAGGTGCTTCTCATTAAAACGAATTTCTAACAATAACGATCATTAGTACTATAAATTATTTTATCAGTAAAAAGAGAGACTGGAATCTAACTCGCCTGAAGGTAGCATTTCAATTCACAAAAATCGTCTCATGACAAAATTATAGAAATAAGCATTAAAACAGAATTAACACAATTCTAGGAAGAGTTCACCAACCCAAATACGCAAAAAGACATAAGAGGGCTTAACCGCAGGAATTTCTCAACAAACCTGCACAGAGACCATTCATCAGAGAGCTATAAGCGGGACTTCGGACACTTGAGCGTGATATGAGGTTAAAATAGATCACGATTGGTTTAGAGGGTTCAGCTGGAGGCGTGACTCGGAAGTAGATTTCAAGACAAGTAGACTTAAATTCGCCAATCAAGAAAGAGGGTAGAAAAAAGCGTGTCACTTAGAAAGTTGGGATCCTACAGCGTAGGATCTGGAGGTTCGGTCTTGGACGCGGTAGGTGGAGGGCCTAGGCCCGGGACGCACTTGCGGGCGTCTGGCCGCACTGAGGACGAATTTGAATGTGCACTTAATGATCAGGGGCGTTGTAGGCGTTCAAGTGCCTGCAACCTGTGGCACATAACTTTTACCAAGCGCACGTATAATTTCTACAACATTGTCCCGCAGTTAAGTGCCCCTCAAATGACCACCCGTCCAGCAGCAACACATATGTTCATCCAGCCTGGACCTTTAGTATCTTCAGAGCATTATTCGCCTCAAAATCAACTTGTGCAGTCGTAAGCTACCGTAAGCCGCAAAACATCGTCAGTGGAAGTTGCAGAACCGAGCCGCACCACCAGAAGCCACACGTGCGTCGACAATATCGCCACAGTTAGATGAGACGTCAAAACACCTCGTTTGAGAGAATATAAACATGAAGCATCAGCAGCCACCGGTACCAAGGAGATG
>VOMN01028538.1:0-18398 GCA_014899125.1 Orchestia grillus | reverse complement strand
ACAGACGGGCAGCGGGACAGACGGGCAGCGGGACAAACGGGACAGAAATTTCACCAAAATTACACTCTAAGGTTAAATGCATGTTTTACCTGAAGGGGGAGCTGGCGTCACTGCGGTCCCCCCTCGGAGACGCTCCAGCAGAGGTGTCCAGGGCCCCTCCATCTGCACCCCCACTCCCACTTCTCGACTTGGTGACGTCATCAAAATGTTCTTGCCCGCGGTTCTGGAGGCCTTCCCAGAAGTTCAGGGCCGCCGGCCGGCTCGGACTCAAACTTGAATCTGAAGTTCGAGGAAGACTTGAATCCAGAACTCGAGGGTGACCTGAATCCGACGCTTGAAGATGACCTGAATCTGAACTTCGAGAATGACTTGAATCGGGAACTCGAGGAAGACTCGAATTTGCCGACCGTGGATGTCTCAAGTCTGAGCCTCGAGAAGCTGGGCTCGTCCTTGAAGTTATAGAGCTGGAGACGTTAGCCTCGACGTCTGTGTCTAACGACGTGTTGAGTGACGTCGACATCGAGGTCGTAAGAGTTGAGTGGTCGAGCACTTCCGGATAATCCGGGGCGCTGGATTTGGGAGGAATTTCATGGGTGCTGTTGCGTTGGGACCGGGATTTGGGGAGCTGGTCGCCCCCAGACCTGCCATTCCCCCATTGGAACTTGTGGGAGGCCCTGAGGGAGTCGTACGCCCAGCGGGTGTTGGGAGAGCGACGGGGGAGGTTCTCGTACACGGGAGAGCACGGCCTGGGGGAAGGAAATGGAGGGTGAAAAAGTGCGGCAGATGTCATGGAAGGGTGAAAGAAGGTGGTACAAGGTGAAACAAGGTGGTAAAAGGTGAAACAAGGTGGTACAAGGTGAAAGAAGGTGGTACAAGGTGAAACAAGGTGGTACAAGGTGAAACAAGGTGGTAAAAGGTGGAAGAAGGTGGTAAAAGGTGAAACAAGGGGGCACAAGGAGAAACAAAAGGGTACAAGGTGAAAGAAGATAACAAGAAGATGGAAGAGAGTAGCCAAAAGGGGAAAAGGTAGCAGAAAACGACGGGCAGATGGAACTAAGTGGTGAAAAGCTTCAAAAGGTGACCAAATGCTGGAAGAAGGGGGAAAAAAGAGATTAAAAATAGTGAAAGGAATGACGGAAACCAGGAGACTTCTAAACTCGGGTCACATGAAGAGCACTGAATAATAAAATTAAATGGGAACGAAAATAAAACTTGAACACCAAAGGGAATTGTCCAGAGCGATCACTAATTTCTGTGGATTGTGCGATATTTGCGCTATTAAATAAGGCTGGAAATGTACCAAAAAGGAAACCCATTTCCAAATTAGTACATTATATAAACTATTGAAGGTAGACGTTTTTCCTAAGTCACAGTATTACACTTTTGCTTTAGAAGGCGGTATTGTAGAGGACGAGGGAAGCCAAAAAATCTCTGATAACTCCTCAAATGTCCCAGGTAGCTCTGCTTGACCATGGAAATCTGCTAGAACGCAATTCGTCGCTGCAAACATTGTACAAAAGCGTGCACGGAATAGCGGACCTTGCGTAGAAAAATAACCGATGTATGAAAAATAAACTTTTTACAGCATTCGCACGGAAATTTCTGCGAACCTTGCACCCTTCAGTAGGAAATCCGGCCGCTAAGGCTGATCGAACATTGGCGCAGCTGTTCATCATTTTCAAAAGGCATTTCAAACTCAAGGATGAGATTAGACTTGCAGAGTCTGCATTGCAGAGCTATGCCCTCACCTCGGGATGCCAGACTCGCCTCGGGATGCCAGACTCACCTCGGGTTGCCAGACTCACCTCGGGATGCCAGACGACGCCGTGAGACTGGGTTGCCGGCGAAGGGTTGCTGGGGTTGCACAACCCACGAGGTCGTCGGGTGCTGCTGAGGTGATGATCGGCCGGCGGAGGGAGCTGAGGTTGGGGGTCTTTTCGGGGGCCAGGCAGGTTTGGGGATCGTGGGGTCCCTCCGAGGGATCTACCGGAGCAGGAGGGGGCAAGGAGATGGGATCGCTGGTGAGTTATCTACTGGACTCCAATGTATCTACAGGAGCACCTACAGGAGCACCTACAGGAGCACCTACAGGAGCACCTACAGGAGCACCTACCAAATTATTCACCGGAATATCTACCAGAGTACAGAGTCGTAAGACATGAGCCCCTTGACATTGTTCAGCAATTGCTGCGTGAAGATTGTGAGCACGCATGTGCGTTAACACTCAAGCGCAACAAAGACGTTAAGATTTGAGAGCAGGTGGTGGCACTAGTAATAAAAATGACAGCGGTATTTGAATCGAAACGCCTTAGTATACAGAAGGATTAGAAAATTGCGACCAAACTTATTACATTTAATTTTACATCCATTGTTAAAAGTTATCTTGAAGTGAATGATTGTATCTATGGTGTCTAGAATACGTAAAATGAGCCCGGTTACCTTTTTCTCAAACATCCCGTACTTTTTATCAAACATTTAGCTTTGCCGAATAGGGAGAGCCGGAAGAATCAGAATTCATCTGTTCATATATTATATACTTCAGGCCCGTCTATGTATGTATATATATACATACCCTCAGTTTATATTCCAGAAGTCATATCGCTTCACACAAGCGAGAAGGACAAAAGAACTATAATTTATCCTCGATTTGAATTTTTCAAACCCGACATTGATTTCACCTCGTATTTCCAGTGTGACTCACCCTTCTCCTTGTACGCCTGGGGTTGTCTGACGGGCACCCGTGAGACAGGCTTGGCAGACACCCTTCTATCGAAGTCCTTCCCGTCGGCAGGAAGGTCTTCTCCAGCCGCTCCGAGGCCTTTGAGTCCAGACCCAACCTGGATGTTCTGGTTCTTTTGTTCGGCGAGGCTGTGGGACGGACACCGTACGCTCTGCGGCTTGTAGTGCGCTGCCAGGGCGAGGATAATACGCATGATGCTCTTGAGGTTGCCTTCGAGGACGTCTTTGGTGGTGATGTGCACCATTTTGATGCGTTTGGCAGCCATGAACTGCAGCACGCGGTCGATGTTGTCGCGCATCGTCTGCATTTGGGGGAGGTCTTGGCTGTCTCGCTGGATCCCCGACACGCGCTCGCCCGCTGGAAGGTCAAAAATTGTACTGGAACGCTCGAATAGAGTTGAGTCCAGCTGGGTTCAGTGGCTGAACACAAAATTTACAGGTTGAGTACAACTCTAGGGATCGTTCAACCTACACACACAGCAAACTCACCACACACACAGCACACACAACACACTCATCACAACCTACACACCCAACACACTCACCACACACAGCCGAGACACCCAACACACTCAGCACACACAGCCGAGACACCCAACACACTCATCACACACAGCCCACTCACCACAAACAGATACCATCCCCTTAACTACCAACATTCTGACCCCCCTTCCCCCAGCGACACCCCATCGCCTGGCCGCAGTGCCCAGAGCCCAGCGCCCAGCAGCCCAGAGCCCAGAGGAACCCACCGATGATCTCGATGAGGTCGGCCAGCACGACGCCGCTCTGTAGGTCCCGCCGCAGGTCCGAGATGAGCGGGAGGCCTCTCTTGCGCAGTTGTGAGTTCACCCAAGCGACGTAGGCCTGTGGGTGTTGGGGACGGTTGGGTGGCCGTGGGGAGTGGAAAGAGGTTTGGGACTGTTGAGTGTTGGTGGGGAATGGAAAGAGGTTTGGGACTGTTGAGTGTCGGTGGGGAATGGAAAGGAAGTTTGGGACTGTTGAGTGTTGGTGGGGAATGGACAGGAAGTTTGGGACTGTTGAGTGTTGATGATGAATGGAAAGAGGTTTGGGACTGCTGTGTGTTGATGGGGAATGGAAAGGAAGTTTAGGACTGTTGGGTGTTGGAGGGGAATGGACAGAAAGTTTGGGTCTGTTGGGTGTTGATGGTAAATGGAAATGAAGTTTATCCTTCAAGAGAGTACCCAGGTATATCAAAAATAGACTAATTCTTAAGTGACTTAAATACTGACGCTAACAACGCATGAGTGCAGGGTGGGGAAGATGGGGCTTAAGCTTAGTCTGTCAAGGGAAGCGCATCATGACCTCCTGGTAAATCCAGCCCGGAACGCTGAGGTTGGAACCTGGTCCCTCCTCACTTGAAGCAGAATGCGCTACCCCCTCTGCACTGATGACCATACACATCAATGTACTTACAAATGCTGAATCTACAAATGCTGAATCTACAAATGCTGAACCTACAAATGCGAAATCTGCAAATGCTAAATCTGCAAATGCTAAATCTACAAATGCTAAATCTGCAAATGCTCAATCTGCAAATGCTAAATCTGCAAATGCTAAATCTGCAAATGCTCAATCTACAAATGCTCAATCTACAAATGCTCAATATACAAATGCTCAATCTACAAATGTTCAATCTACAAATGCTCAATCTGCAAATGCTAAATACTTACAAACACTAAATACCTACAAATACTAAATACCTACAAATACTAAGCCTCCAGAGTTCAGAATCGTTCTCAGAAAACGGCATCGAAGTAATCAAGATGAAAACATGAATGTGTTCTTGAATCGAATGAAAATCAGAAAGTTTTAATGGTCATATGTGCAGTTAGATTTTCCTAACACAGACGTCGACATGATTATACTGAAAAATATTTCGTTGCGACTAAGATTTTTAAAATTCAATCCTTCTTCATAACTGTACTGAACTAAGTTCTTAGTTTAACTATACCTGAATTCAAGGTGTTGATGGGGTAATCCATTGCGTCACTTGGAGGTAAGATAAGCCTTAGCGATAAGCTTTACATATCACAAGACAAGCGCCACATGTCGTAATATCCCAGATATCACAAGGTAAGCAGCTCTAGATATCACAATATCGTAGATATCACCAGAAAAACCTTAAATATCACAAGATAAACCCAAGAATTTGCCCTAGACGCCTTGTAGCTTATTCGAACCCACATGTGGTATATATCCTAATCCCGGTTCTTCGTAACTCCTCCTCTGATTGTAAACCTGTATCGGATGTAAATTACTTGTGGTAAATAAATGTTTCTACAGGTTTCTAAAGATATCACAAAATAAACTAGATATCACAAGATAAACCCGAGATATCACAAGATGAGCCCCAGATATCACAAGATGAGCCCCAGGTATTACAAGATAAGCCCCAGAAATCACAAAATAAAACCTAAAACCCCCGAAAGTTTTCCTTCGATCCAACTATCCAATACAGAAAAAAGACTTTCAACGGCCCAAAGTTCAACTAAAACCCTTCAGAGAAACAGTTAAAGAGCATTATCATGTTCAAACGTAAGCAACTTGACACCCTAGTCCACATTAACTACGCACCTAACTTTCAGCTGGTGCAAGCTAAAGTTTTGCCCCTGTCTTTGTTCTCAGCCAAATGCCTCCCTGAAACTGCAAACTTTCACACGCATATGAGAAAACTTCCATTCATCAACCTTCATTCGCATTCAATCCGCTTCCATGCACAAGAACGTCAGTGGTACAGGACAATTGGACACGATTCTATTATGATAACTAACCTCTAATCGGTGGCCCAGTTCCAGACTTGGTACGCAATGTTCAGTAGAAAAAGTTTACAATATTTGATAATAAAATAGAGGGCATCCACCACAAACTGCGACGCGCCTAAAACTGGTTTAACACGCCTGTCACTTCCCACTCATCCAAATCCTACAAACGTATATATGTTTCAACCATCGGCCTTCACTTGAACCGTTGTATCCTTTCACCTAACCGTGTTTCCACCCAGGTCTTTCAGTAAACACGGCTCTTTAACTAAGCCTGTGTTCTACAAAGTCCTCCTCCTACATAATTCCCGTCTTCAAACCTTGCATCAAAATCGGTTATCCTTCTCTACATGTTGTACCTATTTGCATATGTATGAACACGAACTGTACCCAACCTGCAACTGTTGGGTCCATTCCATCCACGAGACGGACGCGGATGGATGGGAGCCAGAGCGTGATTCATCCTTTTCTTCCGTCACTCGTTGTTCTCCACAGTGTTGATGGGTGTGAGGGTTTTCCTTCGATGAATTTTGTGGTACCGGAATAGGATTTTTCAGCTTCTTAATATCGAGAGTTTCTCGTCCTGCTACAACGCCTGCTCTGCTCGTGCGAGACGGTTGATCTCTAACAGTCAACCCATCTGAGCAGAATTCGTTGCGTTGTGACATTCTGTTCGTTTTCTGAGGAGCCTCCACGTTTGGGTTCCCGTTTTCTTTGGGAATTGCAGAGCGAATGTTGTTCACACTCTCTGCTTTCAAATTAGAAGTCTTTGGTTCAGGGTTATCACCGCAGCCATTATGCATGCCAGAGCTCTGTCCACTGAAAGTTTGCCTTCGGCACATTCTGTCGGTTTCAACTCCATTTTGCCGGACAGGATGAAACTCTTCAGGGGCATTAACGTTCCTCCTTAATCTGACATCCCGTCCTCTCGTCAGTATGACTTGTCGAGCTCTGTACGTCCCCTCATTTTCCTCGCTGTTTCGGAAATTCCTGGTCTGTTGCTGCTGCTTCTGAGTCTCACTTGACTCCTGAATGAACAGCACAGACTCTCGTTGAGATGGACCAGCGTATCTCTCGTTTTGGGAAGGTGCACATCTGTTGCTGAACTCGTTATTTTCAATACTGTTGTCGCGGCCGTTGGGCGTAAGTCCGTTCTCTCCATAATCTTCTTCGAAGCTCGAGTGTGGGTGACTACCATGTTGGTCCACGTTACGATAATTAACATTGCCCTCCATTTTCAGCCCCTGGCGGTCGCCATATATGTGGGATTGCTCCTGACCTTCGATTTGACTGTCATTCCTGCGTTGTTGAAATTGTCGAATATCGTTATGGTGATTTTCATTTTCGGTACCAAATCCATTCTGATGGCAATGATCCAGACTCTTTTTCGGACTCTGTGATTCATTTGAGACACGATAACTTTCATTTTCGTCTCGGATATTGTGATTCATGCCCTGAGTAGTCCGAGGATACATACCGTCCGAGGGTAAAACTTGAGACATATTAGACGACGGTGGATTCAAAATGTTTCTGTTTTCATTTCGAAGGTTTGTGGGGTTGTAAGACAAGTTTTGCAGCTCCTGGTCTCTGGGCAGAGCTGTGTTTGAATGATGTGGAGTGACAAACCGATCTTCCGTAGATTTTAAATGAGTTTGGTTTGTTGAAATATGAGATGCAGGATAATTAAGAGACCGTGGTCCTCCATCCCCAAACCTGGATCCCATCGAATCAATTCCTGAATCCTGGTCGCGAGCAATCCATTGACTCGGGATGGCCATATTTTGATTTTCCCTGCCATTTTCTTGCCAAGAATCAAAGCTCCTTTGATGAGCTAAATTATCCTTCTCCGTGGAAGAATGAGGGTGGACATAATTGCTCTGAAATCTGTCGTGACCCTGCAGAGGCGATGGCTGATGCAGTTGTTGTTCTGCACGAATGTGCTGAAGCGTGGGGTTATCCAAGCGCTGGTTCTGCGATTGAGAATTTCCATCTTCGAGGTTATATTTATCACTGAGCTGTGAAAATCGACTTATTGGGTCATGATTTACGGTGCCATCTTGCATGATAATATTCTGATGAACTCTTGGAGCACTGAGGTCATAGATTGAGGCGTCGTGGGCGGCTTGAAGACCGTACCCGTTATGCTGTGGAGGAACTGGTTGATACGCTCGATTCCTTAAATCGGGACGTGGGTGAACATCTAGTTTTTGAGAGCTCTGGCACTGGTTTCCATTGTCCCTGCACCCCAAATGATGTTCGTAAGGCGGTGGACCCATTCTTTCATTGGTATGGGATCCTCCAGCGTGCCATTGATGAGGTAATGGTTGACGATTGAGAGGAGGTGGATTTGACGGCGACCGAACCTTGCCGTTCGGTAAATCCCTCTGGAGTCCCCTTCTCGGCAGAGTGCACGTCCCCGGGGCTGTTGGGTGTTGCTGATGATGGGGAAGAGGAGGCAGAGGCTGGTTAGGGGGTCCTGGAACCCCATGGGGAAGAGGGAGGTGAGGATGACGCATTTCCCCGCTGTTGGTGGTCGCTTCGCTGCTCTGGAAGCCCCCCAACCTGGAACAAGAAAAACGCAAGATTACCACTGACACTATATCGAAATGGAATTAGAGGTTCTACTTTTGTGTGATTTTTCCAGGCGTAGCAAGAAATCTTAGAACTGTTATTTAATACGTGCTTCAGCAACAGAATACGTACACTACGCACACAGTGCAAAGGATACATTTAAAATACACTGTGAACGAATT
Source organism: Orchestia grillus (assembly GCA_014899125.1). Classification (NCBI taxonomy): domain Eukaryota; kingdom Metazoa; phylum Arthropoda; class Malacostraca; order Amphipoda; family Talitridae; genus Orchestia; species Orchestia grillus. Next base: position 10,126 of record VOMN01028538.1, on the reverse strand, counting down.
AATAAACAAACGAACAAATGAATGAATGACAAGCTTATTCAGTGCACACGCTGTGCAAACGAGACGAGTGTTCTACATAGGGTATGTACGCAATGCGCATTAAAATCACAAAACGCACACGCATGGGCACTGATTTCACTCGTTGCACTTGACGAAAATGTCCTTCACAGAACACATAGTCATTGACTTCCCAGAATATATTCATTAAGCATGATATGCACTTTGGGCATAATATATAGTAGTCATCGGAACAGAAGGTCAGAGCTCCGTCTGTAGCACAAGCAGGCGGCGCAAGTTAGTTCTCTTGGGGTACTCGGAGCCTGCCGTTCTGCCCTGCGCTTGACAGACGTGTCCCGCGCTTGACAGACGTGTCCCACGCTTGACAGACGTGTCCCGCGCTTGACAGACGTGTCCCGCGCTTGACAAACGTGTCCCGCGCTTGACAAACGTGTCCCGCGCTTGACAAATGTGTCCCACACTAGACAGACGCCACACAAAACTGATTTGAAGCCTCATTTACAATGATCCCAATCATTGACGGTGCAATTGACCAATCATGGTTGCACTATCCTCGTAATCGGGTGGCTATTTGCTGAACTTCGCAGAAAATAAGATCTTCTGGAATTATTTACGTTCTAGTAAAGACATTAATTAGCTAAAATGCCCACGACCCGATGGATCTCACTATTGGTACGTCATATGAAAAGGTCACAGTCATTCAAAACGCAAACGAGCATCTGGTTGGCGTTTTAAAATAAGACGGGGAATAGAATAAACGTAAGAGAAAAAAGCTAGTGTAGTAGTACAACAAAATTCGCTTCATTGACTCAGATTTTGTTGCACCGAAAGAGAAGGGACCATTTAATATGGACTGTAGAAAACTGCAAATCTATGTATAAGGTGTGTTCCCACACAGGATCACCTGGGCATAAAAAATGCAAATCAAAATTGATGAGTTTTTGAAAAAAAAAAAAAGAGGAAGTAAAAAAGATGTAGAGATTGACGAAAGTTAGGTGGGCACGAAAGACAGAAGTCCCAAAGACCCATCTGTAGCTGAGGTGGCTTAACAGTACTCACCCTGGGGTCGCCAGTCCCCATAGCGATAAACGAACCTACATAACCTCACCGTGAGAAGGAGGAAGAAAACAAAAGCAGTCATAACTCGTGGGAAAACCTGGTAACAATTTCCGTAGATTGTCACGTTAAGCAAACAAGTAAACAAACAATCGCTTGATACTTTTAGGAGCATGTTGACGAGTTTCTTTTGTGTCATATTCAGAAAATCAAATGAGGGGAAACTCTCCTACCCTGAAATACTTTTGAAAGTATAATTCAAAAAGCGCGATTGCCAGTAATGTAGGCTTCGTAAATTTCCCTGTCGGTCGTAAAAGAAATATTTCAATATTTGTTCAGCAATATTTTTAAAAGATCCTCAGTTCTTCAATTTTAGAAGCCATTCTTTCGAATTACAATTTTTGACCTAAAGCAACGCTCTTCTTCAGTCCGACACCAGCTGAAAAATTGTTGAGCCTCTAAGAGGGCTCGAACCCTTGTATCCCCCAACTCGTCGGTCACTTGATGACACGTTGGCCGTGTCACATGTAACGTCCAGGTTGTCACAAAAACAGCTGTTTATTAAATATCTAACCATTACATAAAGAACAATCGAATACCAAAATATAAATCGTGAAGGCATGTGGCGAACATATACGTTAGTAATGTTCGTTGTAAACACTGAGAACAAATTGTGTGTTAGTTATTAAAAACTGAAGGAAAGATTAAACTGCAGTGATTCACTCTTCTGATGCTCTGTATTACCTGCGTCGCTTGTATTACTGTCAACTTAAGAAAAATAGTGTCATTTCAATCTTACTTTAATAGCAGAAGTATTCATAATTAGCTTTGCATGTCCCCTATCTCTTTGAGTGATAAAAATATCTTGAATAATCAGTTGGTAGTGAAAATGATAGAGGAGACAACGTATAAAATATGTCCGCATAGGGAAGTTGATATTAATAATAATAAGAGAATAATAATGATATGAAATTATTATAATTAATGAGTTAGACCACGGATGATATTACATTTATATTGAAATTTTATTCATTCTCGCTAACTACTTGAACAAAACAAGAAACAATTCAGCTAAAAATGACGTATTTATTAATAGGTTAAATCAAAAATGGTTTCGTCACGTTTACAGACCTCTCTCTATTATTCAAATTACTGGTCGCCAGAGCGGGAGTTGCCACTTGACATAGAGAGTTCTCGCTTCTTGACAGGAGCCTCCTCCACAGGGCACCCTTCCTCCCTCTGTTACCCACTTGAACAGCAGAATTATCCCCTGTGGAACTCATTCCAACCGTTGGACAGGTACGAGAGTCCTTGGAATCCACCTCATTTTGTCCATCAGCCCTTGGAATGCTTCCTCCAGCCGCGTGAATTTGTCCTTTATCCACTGCTACAAAATTCCTCCCTGGAGACGGGAATGTCACTGACTTTACGTTCCTGATTTGCTGGCAGTTTTTGGAATTCTTGGGAATGATGTGAACTGTGATGTATTTCTCCGAGTCTTTCTTCGGAACTTGCTTTTTTTGGGCTAGAGAAGTGCCCCTCCACAGGCACTTGGAACCTTTTCTTTTGTTGGTATCTTTGCTCTCTTCTTCGGTAGTGGGCGCTTTAGGGTCCCCGCTCTTTGCTTTGGTTTTGGGAAGCTCTTGGGTTCTGGAATTTTTCTGCGGTCGACTCAAGAAACTTCCATTTTTCGTGACCTCTTTGCCCTTTTTGACGTCGTTCGTCATGTCTGGGCACGAGAATCAAAATCTTTAGGTCTTGAACAAGCTGAAAATGAAAATATAAAAATACACTTTGCATAGAAGAATTTACACAACACTCGTTGGAACAACGGTTCCAGCGATTTACCTTTCGGTGCCTCCCGTGCAAACACAGTGACATCAATTTTGCGCGTACAAAAGGCACCAACCCTTCAACGAAATTAACATTCTGCTGCAACTAGTTGCGAACATATTTACTGCATCGTTTCTTATTTTAATAAAAATTGGCAACATCCTAAAGTTATTTTCATTGATGGAGGCTTGATACGCTCAGTGCCTCATGACACACATATGCGTGATGGGTGTTGTGTTGTGTGAGGCTCAACTGGTGTTGTTGTGCGAGGCTCAAATGGTGTTGTGTTCTGTGTAGCTCAAATGGTGTTGTGTTCTGTGTAGCTCAAATGGTATTGTGTTGTGTTCAATTGTTCTCATTGCCAGGTGCCTTTAAACTACTAATAACTATGAATGTACTACAAGTTCCTCCGTTTCATAGAACCACTATTTTAAGAAAAATCATAATTTTAATGCTTATCAATAAAAATTATGGCAGCGTAGAGCAACGGAACTAAGCTCCAAAGCGGACCCGAAAACGTCGAAAAATAAAATTTCGGAGAAAAAAGTAATTTAAAATCAAATTGCATGCGAACTAAGTTGTTCATAGCTGAAATTATGCGAGCCAAATGGATTCATTAGCAATTTTGGTCAGAGAAGTCACAGAAAAACAAGTCATTCAAAAATAGGGTTTGCGAAAATGGAAGTTACTTGGACTTTTTTTGCTGAGAGAATCCAGGTATTCCATCAGCAGGATTCGAATCAATTAACTGATCCCAAGTGGCGGAACCACACACAGCTCCTTCGCAAGCCGGGTCTGTTTTAGCTCATGCATGGCCCTCATTTTCTCCCGATTTACACCCGCTTGAAAACTTTTGGGGTACCATTAAGCGAGACGTTTATGCCGATGGAAGTCAACTGTCGGTAACAGCCTCGTGGGACGCCATCAGCACTGCACCAGGGGCAGTCCTACGCGCCGCTATCGAGGCATTCACCAGTTGCAGAGTATTGAACTTTTAATGCAGTGAAATTCCATGGCACACACATATGGAAATAATGAGGTTGTTCAATAAATGGAGTTCTGTTATTGTGTAGCTCTGTTATTGCGTAGTTGTGTTACTACGTAGCTGTGTTATTTGTTGAATCTGTTCTAAATTTGTTCTTATTTTTCATGTTTATTCCATATTTGTACCACAAAAGAGAAAACTTGGGCTTTTTTATGGAAATGCTATATCCTCCAGTCATTCAAAATTGAATGATTTCAATAAATGTTTTTTTTTAACCTCAAACTTTTATTTCAAAATCCAACTTTAGTCTACGTTGTTGCCTTAACTTCAGATTTTCTGTAAAAAATATCAGAAATTTGTCACGAGAAGCTGCAAAATCATTTTTTTTAATTCCAAGCTATTGTAATTATAACTGGTCGGGATGTATACATCTGGTTTCAAAACTTTCTCAATGGGTGAGGCACTCCGCCGCTTGGAATGGATTCAATCACAACTTCCAGAACGACCATCGAACGGAAAATTCATCTCACAATTCTCCGTTTTTATTCGAAGAATTTGAGTTTTCCATTCCATTTAAAACCCGCGAAATAAATCGTGTTCCGTTTATGAACGTTCTCTAAGTCGTGAGGCTAGCACGCTCAGTTAACCTTTAAGTATCTTAAGCATCTTTCTACCTACGCGCTAAGCAGAGCTACGCTGTAACTGCGTAGAGGTAAACCGCAATGTTTGCTCTAACGTGAAGTTCATGCGAACTTTCGAATGAATTACGTGAGATGGACGCATGAGAACAGAAATTTAACGGCGCTTATGAGAAAATTTTCGTCGGGTCGTGTGAGATTTTGCATCGCGCTGCTGAAGTTTGTGTCGACTTGGCAGCGCGAGAAAACTGGATGGGAAGTTTGGACGGAAAGTTTGGACGGAAAGTTTGGACGGAAAGTTTGGACGGGAAGTTTGGACGGGAAGTTTGGACGGGAAGTTTAGACGGGAAGTTTGGACGAAATTTTTTTTGAATAGGAAATTCAGATGTGAAATTAGATGATGAATCGTAGGAATACGAAAACTGTTTCACTTGGTGATGTGATTGTGGAGATGCAGTGAGTGACGCACTTCCGAGTTAATTACTCAGGCCGTGACTTTAGATGGGTGACTGCTGGGTTGCAGCTCCAGCTAACTTGATTTGTGTTCCTGGCACTCAACGGTCATTTCTTGACCCTTCTGGAAGCAGAAGATCGGAAAATAACAATTATTCTGGTGAAACTTTGTTTTCGTGTCACACCAAGTAGGGCATGCATTGTATGAATTGTATGGAATATGGATTGTATGGAATATGGATTGTATGCACTGCATGAATTGAGAGCAGAGTTCAACATTCATCGCTATAGCCACAAATGCAAAGTTGGAGCATCAAATTTGCCTTTTTTGACAGTTCGGTCACAAAAAAATAAGAAATAATTGCATGCTCTCCGGAACAAGATAAAATATAATTTAGTTAAACTGAGGAATACATTTGATTGCTATAAGCCAGTGGCTTCTGAACCAATATGTATTTCAAATTACACATGACCAACAGTGGTAATAGTGGTAGTAGTAGTTATATTAATGAGGATGGCAGCGCTCAAGTAACTCAGGCTACTTTGCACCAAAAGAGAAGGACCATTTAGTATGGACTTTCGAGATCGGGGAATCTATGCACAAGGTGTGTTCCCATTCAAGATCCCCTGCCCATAAAAACAGCAAGCCAAGAAGGAAGAGGAAAAATAGATAATGAATCATCAGTGAAGAAATCATGAAAATGGAAAGAAGCAAAGTGGGCACGAAAGATAGAAAGAGGTCCCGAAGGCCAAACTAAAGCTGAGGTAGCCTAACAATATAACGCTGGGGATGCTAGTCCCTATAGCATGAGATAGACCAACCTAACTAACCTAACCCTACTGCCTATGGCCTATCCTATGCCCCCTAAGGGGACCAGGACGAAAAATAGGAAGGATTCTCAGCAATAAATCCCTTTATACATACAATGAAAACCTAGGGCTGCTTGCTTGATCCGTCCGTCCGTTTTTCTGACACGCTTTTAAGGATTTAGATAGGAAAAATTCCCTGGTCCGTATTTCTAAACTTATAACGAGACTGTGAGATACGGCAGTCCGTATCAATGATACTGAGAATTATATTATTCCAAGTCAGACTTACCTAAGGGGGCATCGTAAGAATTGAGCATCGTTTGTCACTCCATTTGTGGCGGGGCCTACTCCCACTAGGTGCAACGCTAATACCTTGGTACTAAAGAGGCCAATACCTTGGTACTAAAAAGGCCAGTACCTTGAAATTGGAAACGCCAATACCTCAGCAATTGCAAAACTAAAATTCTGATAGTCGCTACAACAGCTGCACTGCGGGCAATAGCTGCACCGCACGCAACAGCTGCACCGCACGCAACAGCTGCACCGCACGCAACAGCTGCACCGCACGCAACAGCTGCACCGCACGCAACAGCTGCACCGCACGCAACAGCTGCACCGCACGCAACAGCTGCACCGCACGCAACAGCTGCACCGCACGCAACAGCTGCACCGCACGCAACAGCTGCACCGCACGCAACAGCTGCACCGCACGCAACAGCTGCACCGCACGCAACAGCTGCACCGCACGCAACAGCTGCACCGCACGCAACAGCTGCACCGCACGCAACAGCTGCACCGCACGCAACAGCTGCACCGCACGCAACAGCTGCACCGCACGCAACAGCTGCACCGCACGCAACAGCTGCACCGCACGCAACAGCTGCACCGCACGCAACAGCTGTGCCACACGCAACAGTTGCACCGCACGCAACAGCTGCACCGCTCGCAACAGCTGCAGCGTTGCCGTGTGACAAAAGATTGCCTAGGGCACACCGTAGACAATCCCACCCAGCAATCGCTGGTCCCAACAGCGATTGCGGCTCTCACCCGGTGATAGCGCTAATTGAACTGATAACATTATTTGAACTGATAACATTAATTGAAAAGAGAACGCAGGGTGCATTGCAGCGTAAAGCACTCTCGATTTCGTCAGATTATAGCGATGGATGCAGCTATATCACCGAGTGCGCACAGGGTGTGCACCTGCACCGTGCTGACACTATGCATACATCCGTACTTGTAGGCATACATCCATTCATACATGCATACATACATTGATTCACCCGTACACTCATACATACGTTCACACATGCATACATACATTCGTACATACATCCATTCACACGTGCATGCATACATTAATACATGCAAGCATACATACATTCATGCACGCATGCATACATTCAAACATGCAAGCATACATACATTTATACATGCAAGCATACGTACATGCGTGTACGCATGCACTTGAGTGCCATTACCGAAGCCTGGAATCCATGGCACCCCGCACGCCACAAGCGGTGGAGGCGTAATGAAGATGGATGGAGGAAGTGCTTAATGAGAACTCAAGCTCTGAATGAGCAATTAAATGCGAAAGACATATGCACTTTCTAATACGTATTTCAACGATCACTTGACAGCTGGTTATGGAGACAGACAACTGATGGCGGTAACAACTGATGGCGGTAACAACTGATGGCGGTAACAACTGATGGGCACATGACCCTGATGAGCAGCAAGCCCTGGACGATAGTAACTAAAGGTTGCTGTACGAGTATAAGAAGGTTGCGCTGAATATTCTTCACACTGCAGTATACTGCAACAGCATGTACTGTTGTATACTGCAACAGCATGTACTGTAGTGTACTGCATTATTCCAACAGAGCACCTCAGCATGGAGCAGCAACGTCCCGTCGCAGAGATACATGGTCTCCGTGACCAATCATTTCCATAAAACCTTCTGAAAACTGAGGGCACGAAGCGTGAGCCGTGCGTTTAGCCGTAGGAAAGGAGAAAAATCCAATTTGTCTGCCCACCCCAAGCGGCGGCCCTGTCCCCAGCTCCCCCACACACCGGGTCCGCTGAGCTGCGCGTCCATATTTGGTCGCTGTGTTGTTTTTCCCGCTAGGTTTGTGTGGCACCTACGCTGTATAAACTGTGTGTTGCACCTACGCTGTATGGACTGTGTGTGGCACCTACGCTGTATGAACTGTGTGTGTGTGGCACCTACGCTGAATAAACTATGTGGGAGTCGCCGGCAGCGGTGGGGACTGCAATTTCCTGAATGGGTGAGGTGCTCTATTGTATGCCAGGTTTCGACGTGCGGAATTGTACAAAATCGATTCGTGCGAAAACTAGGGTATGCGTACACTCGGTGACTAGGGTATGCATACTCTCGGTGACTAGGGTATGCGTACACTCGGCGACTAGGGTATGCGTACACTCGGTGACTAGGGTATGCGTACACGCGAAGACTATTTACATACTGCATTTGAAGTATAACTGTCGAGCAGTTCTCGACGTACGGCAATTATGAGCAAAAAAAAGCATTACAAAAGGGAAGCTTTCCCGTTGGGTCTCAAGCGCGTCACAGCCTCTAAAACAAACGAGCATTTAGTAAAAAAACTCGTGCTTGGAATTTGCCTCGCATGTTTGCTCTCGAGTGCTTTTTTTTTATTCACAAAAAAGTTAGAATCTATTCCTTGTATTTTTGACTAACTCTTTTGACCGATGCCTAAGGACTAATAAACTTTCTTTTCAGACGTCGCTTCGATTATTTTCTTCTTTTCCAAGATAGAGCGACAGCCGAGAGCATCTCCGATGAAGCTCGACAGCTTCCGGAGTATGGCGGAAATGCGGACGCATCCGTCGTCTCTGCGTCCGCCCTCCAGAGTCTCCTGTCCTGCGGAAAGCGGACCAGAACGGATCATGTGACAGATCCCTCTGTCCGCGACAGATGGCCGTTTGTAGTAGCAAAACAAGACAGAAAGAAAACACCGTTCATTTCGAACTGCGACGGCGCCGGTCAAAGCGCTCGTGAAGCCAAGCAACTTACTTTTCAAAGCAACGGTATCATTTTTTTCCATAACCTCCATTTTTACCTGCTCACTTATGTCACCTACGCTTCCACCGAAAAATTCCATTTATGTACATTTGCTGAAGCTGCAGAATATAGAATACATAGAAGATAGAATATATATACATAAAATAAAATTTAAAGAAATGTCGCAGAACTTTCCGACTGTCGCTCGGAAGTTTCTGGCAGATTGGTTTACTAGTTAATTTAAAGCTTCTCATCCTCGTGATGTGTGATCTGAAGAGAGCAAAGAGACGGGACCATTTAGTGTGAACTGCAGAAAACGAGGAATCTATGCACAAGGAGGGTTCCCACTCATGATCCCCTGCGCAAAGAAACGTCAAGTTAAGAATGATGAGCAAGAATGATGTCTGTGCGGCAGACAACACCAAACGACCAAACGAAGACGTCAAAATCAAGGAAAAAGAGAGGGATGCTCCCATCTTTTCTTCCTTTCCTCGACCCTTTCATCCTTCCTCTACTGAACCTTCCTGATTTCTTTCCTTCGACCCTCTCTCTCTTCCTTCGACCCCACTCCTGTCTTTGACCCTTCCATTGACCCTTCCTCCTCGTCCCCTTCCTTCGACCCCTCTCCTGTCTTTGACCCTTCCATTGACCCTTCCTCCTCGTCCCCTTCCTTCGACCCCTACCGCTTCCTTCCACCTCTCCTTCCTCCCTTCCAGCACGGGTCAAACAACTGAGCACAGCTGGGCGGAAGCAGGCGGAGCAGGTGGTGCGGTGGCGCCTGCACCACACAGCCCTCCACCGCACTCCACCTCTGTGACAGACCTGGGTGTGTTGTTCGTGTGTCTTACTGTGTGTTCTTGTGTGAACTGTGTGCGTGTGTTTTCCTGTGTATTCTTGTGTGAACTGTGTGTGTGTGTGCGTGCTTGAGTATGCATTGTGTGCTTGTGGGTGTGTATTGCGTGAGTGTTCGCACGAGTGCTGCGTGAGTGTGTTGCGTGCGTGATCCTTCATGTCACACGCATCTATGTTTCCTAACGCACCCCGCGACAGGGTTTTCTTCCGACAATCGAGTCTAATTTTCCGGCTCCTACTGCAGAACAATCGAAAGGGCCCCTCATCACCGCGGCGCTTTGGTGCCGCAGAACCCTAGGCTTCCCACTGGAATTATCGCGCGGGAAGGCAAATTTCAAGGTCCACCGACGCGCCCCCAAGCAAATTTCTGGCTCAAAGTCCCCTCATTTTGGCGAAACCCGAGACGCGGGCAGTCCTGGCGGGACCCGAGACGCGGGC
>VOMN01028522.1:0-19563 GCA_014899125.1 Orchestia grillus | reverse complement strand
CTGGGGAGAACAACAGAACACGGGAGAGGGGGAAGGTGGGGGAGGTGAGAGTGGGGGGAGAGAGAGAGCAAAGGTGATGATCTTGAGCACCGCGGGAGAAGAGAAAGCTGCCAGAATGGGAAGAAAGGAAGAAAGGGAAGGAAAGAATGGGTTCGAGGGAACACCGCTGTGTTGGAACAGGAGAGCTGCTGTCGAGCGCTGTGCCCTGCTGCCGTGGCAGCTTCTTGCAGCTGCTGTTACAATTACAACAATTGCGGTTACGGTTACAGCTGCAGTTACAACTTCAATTACAATAGCAGGTACGGTTACAGCTGCAGTTACAGCATAAATTATTATTGTAGGTAAGGTTACAGCTGTAATTATAGTTTCAATTACAATTGCAGTTACAGCTGTATATGAATTTAGATATACTTACTGCTACAATTGCACTTCATAAGTTTCGTACCGAGATGCAGTTATCAAGACTTAGTTATTTTACGTTTAATGTTGTTTCTATTTAGAGTCTGGGAAAATATGCAGCAAGAGATTATTATAGTAAAATGTATTACATTATGAGAATGTAGAATAGGACGTACCAGTAACAGAATATCCATGCAATAAGAATTTGAAAAATCAGAAAGTTGCTTCGGGCAGCAAAAAATTGCTAATGATATCAACTTTTCATCAGCTCATAAGTTTGAACTACTCAGTGTACATGGGGCTGAATTCGAGAAGTTTAAGTTCTAGGGTGGAAACAAGAACTTGCTTGCTTTCGATTTAGGGTAAGCATGCAATGGCTGTACACGAGTACATTATTGCCTTCATCTTTTTCAGCTTTCCCAACATTTACGTAGAATTCAAGACGTATAAAATTCCATAAAAAAAATCAATAAGAGAACACTTTCACAGGCTTCTCAAATTGAAGATAACGTCGGAGTGCCCGCATTTGAAAAGTTCAAGCTGGAGCTCATGCAACGCATGCACAAAGCAGCACTGTAGCAGCGCAGTTCCAGCTGTACGCGCTCCGTGTACGAGCGTACAGTGTATTTGAGAGGCTGCCTTCTTGCACCGCAGCTCACGTTTCAACACGGACCCCACCGTCGGACGGCCTTTGAACAGTCCGCACTCCCGCAGGGGAACTCAAACGACCCGCCGCCGCCGCGGACAGATGTTCCGATTCCGTTAAACCGAAACAGGAAGGAGAAACCGGAGTTGTTTCTGATTGGTGGTCACTTTTTTGGGAGCTGATGAAAGAAAATGATGGAGAGATTAGACCTAATGTTCTGCGCTGATATGAGGGATTTCATTGTTTTGAGGTAAGACGCGTGTTGAGGTCCGATTGTGGAGCTTGGGGTAAGCGGAGGAATTTACAGACGATTGCATCAGAAATCGGTGAGTGTTTTACAAATGTTGGATGACTGAATTTCTTTTTTGATGAATTTGGTTAGGTGGTAAGCAGGGAAACGACATGCAAATAGAAAGCTCATCCATTCAACCACTCTGAATCTGGTTCTGAAGTAAGTAATACGAATTAATAGCACAGATATTCATGAATTTACAAAACGATTTAATACCCCCTTGAGAAAAAACAGCATTTATTAGAGATAAGAATGAATGCACTAGAAATGGTAATGCTCTCGGCGGCCAGACCATGGGGAGATGAGGTCAGTAAACTCAGTAAACTCAGTAAACTCAGCAAACTCGGTAACTCAGTTAACCCAGTTAACTCAGTAAACTCAGTAAACTCAGCAAACTCGGTAACTCAGTTAACCCAGTTAACTCAGTTAACTCAGTAAACTCAGTAAACTCAGTAAACTCAGCAAACTCAGTTAACTCAGTTAACCCAGTTAACTCAGTAACCTCAGTAAACTCAGTTAACTCAGTAAACTCAGTAACCTCAGTAAACTCAGTTGAGAAAGCATCACCGAGTCGCTGCGCCGCCCGCCTCGACATGTGCTAAGTTGTGAACGAAGTTCAAACTCGATAAGTTTAGTTGTTCAAGCGTGTACAGAATTGGGTTGATAATGTTCATGTATATCAGATTTAGCTATGTTTTCATATCTTATCACAAAAAGAATAAGATATTTCAACATTTTAGATGCACATGAATCTATACATATATATATATATATATTCAGTTGGTGCACATATATATATATATATATATGCACCAACTGGGGTGAACTATCACATCGTACTGTTTTCTATATATTTAAGTTTTCAACGCTTGATTTATTTATGTATATAAGTATGTATATTTATATACAAGAAATTTTGAGATATAGTATACTTTCTGTGCTGAGATATGAGCATATATATTAAATCTAATGTATACATTAAGATGTTTCACGTTTGATTTTTAATTGGTACTCGATCAGTGAATTTTTTGTCTGTTCTCAGGTAACAAAACGACGTGAGCTCCATGCCCCTGAATTTTTCAGTGTTTTCTGAGACTCGGATTTGATGCAAAATGTGGTCCATGTTTTGTGAACCAATTTTGTTCCCTAAATGCTTAGTGAGCTTATCGGGAAACGGAGGTTGGATTTGACCGAATTAAGTGCATTTCTGTTCTGTAACTGAAAACCTTACAAATCAAGGTATTAATTGAAAGATTGTGCCCTTCTAACAATACTGAATGCTTGGGTGAAGAAGTAGGTTTTTATGCATTGGAATCTACAAAACTGAATCATTGCAAGAAATGCGCAACTTATCTTCGAAAAATGATTTCTCTAAGGACGAGTCTTTGCAAACAATAAATTCTCAATGAGAAATTCCAAATTGAGCCCACACTAAGGCCTTACAGCGTACAAGTAAAATCGGTGGGTGAAACTGAATTTTTTTCCTTCGTAACTTCGTGGGAAAATGCGCAGTGCAACGCACAACTGAAGTCTATGACGCGCACACCTCGCGGACCAGGGACTGGGCTGCGGCCATCTCGCTCTGCGTGAGCAAGATTAACGATGTGAGAAGCTGGGGCTTAAAAACCAAGCAAAACCACAATCCCAATGATCATTACGAGCTTTTGAAGTGTCAGAATGGAGTGAGTGTCGCTGGGCTTGCGGAGGGTGTGTTAGATTAATGATTCGTCATAAGCTGGACGTCGGAAAGCCTTTGGACTCGTCCTTCCTTATTTTGTAGGGTGCCTGTGTTTGCAAACATTCTAAAGCTTTCCCCGGGTCTCGCAGAAAGGAAAGCCCAGCCTATGCAGCTGGAATACCAAGAGAAATCAATTAGTGTGCCCCACACAAAGCGCGTGAAGTTTTTGCTATGAACTCCACAAACGTAGTTGTAAAGGCGGCCGCTATTTCACAAGTGGCGCTGTGTATTGCGACGGTCTTTGAAGCCAAGTGGAGTGTCTTGGAATTTCAAGCACACAATCGGGCTTACAAAATGTGAAATAGGGCGCTCTCTCGTTTGTTCTTCACGTCGTCAAGTCACTCAGTCCACCACTCCAGCCCTCTAGTCGCCGGTGAGGCCAGCCCTGAAGTGGGTCTTATGACGTTCTAGTTCGTTCCGAGAGCGTTCTGCGAAGTCTGAGTCAAGTTAAGAGAAGTGGCTGCTCAAATTCAAAGTCAGGCAAGTTTAGTTCCTTGGCTTGAAGCCTCCAGGTGTTGGCTGACCGTTGGAAGACCACATCCGACCTGGGCAGTAAATTTGTGTGGCAAGGGGTGAGGGAAGTGAGGGAGAGCATCGTGCTCACGTACAGCTTACGACTGCTCTTCTAGATTTACGATTTACAGCAGCCCTTTTGTAGATTTACAACTTACGGCCACCTTTGTTGATTTATGACTTACGACAGCACTCGTTAATGTTTGCTGGACAATCACGTGTACAAATTTACGACTTGCGATCGCACATTGAGGTATTTAGGACAACACTGATGGGTTCACAAATAACTTACGACCCCTTTTTTAGACTTATGACTTACTCCCACATTAAGGCGTCTATCTGAACGATGACGTCTAAAGAAACATCAATCGCTTCCTCATATCTCCACTGAACAATGCGCAAGTTTTACTTAATAAAAAACAATTTTTCAATTATTTTTACTCAGTTTACATGCACATGCCCGCAAACAGTTTACATGCAAAGTAAACCGTAATAAACACTGAACATCGAGCAGGATGCAAATGTTCTTGCAGTTTACTGTGTAAATTCAAGCCAAAGCAGTAGACTGAGACGACGATGCGAGCTGGGACGCTAGCAGCTATCCTTGCCCCACAGGGATTGCAAAATAAATAATTAGATGCTACACTAATTATAGCATTGCATCAGTAGTAACTGCCAATCTTACGCAATCTTTGCCAAGCGGAAATTACGTCAGATGCAGTACTAGTGCATAGTAATTGACAGCCAGATGCAATGCAGTAATAAATAATTGTCATTCATATGTTATACTAGTCGTGATTACCAATTATATGCAAGATTAGTAAATAGTGATTGCCAGTCAAATGCAATATTAGTAAATAGAGATTGAGAACCAGAAACAATGTAAGTAAATAGTGATAGCCAATCAGATGCAATGTTATTAAATAATGATAGCCAATCAGATGCAGTACCGCCCATGAGAATTTCGTAAGGTACCGAGGGCGAAAAGAGAGAATAACTTGCGTCAACTGAAGGTTAAAGGTTATTAACTTCAATCAAATAATGATACAAATTTAAAATAACGAATACAGAATAAGAAATACAATTTCAGCAATGAATTTTTACTCTGACGAAAAGTGCACTGAATCTGTGCAACATGAAGAGCTGTAAATTTTAATTTAGACTTATTTTCACTGGGTAATCGTATCGAGACAAATTGGCAGAAAAGCATATTGTGTCACAGGAATTCAACCCATTGACGTCATCGTTAGAACTGATTCAAACCCATTGACGTCATCGTTATAACTGATTCAAACCTATTGACGTCATCGTTATAACTGATTCGAATCCCACATTTAAACACGAGTTTCAGAACTATGAACACCAACATGAAGTCAGAACGCCGGACACACGGCACTCGAGAATCATACATCTTTCAAATCTTTTTCCCCGTCGGTTGGTGTGGTCAGCGCCGAGATCTCTCGACTTGAAATTCGACCCTGACCTCGAGGGGGAGTAGAGTATTTGTAATGCAAGGTTAACAGACACGAGGGTAAAGGGGGTAAGCGGAGTGTGACTTGAAATATTCGTGGTCAGGCTGTCGAGAGGAAGAGGACGGCGAGGCCTAGGGGACGTCTTGGCGAGGGGGAATTTTGGGGATGAGGACAATGGGTTGTGCCGGGGAACTTAGTCGCCTTGAGGAGGAAGTGATGTTCTTCAACGCCTGCACCTCAGCCCCGCGGACATTGTGCTCCAGACAATGATCCTTTCTCCAGAACTTAGCCGGAAGATCAGGCCGCAAATCGGGACGCGGAATTAAGAAAAGGAGAATTGAGGGAAAAGTTGGGGAATTAAGGGAGGAAATTCTGGGATCCGGGGTGCGAAATTAAATGATTTGGGAAGTAAAATTGACAGAATCGAGACACGAAGCTCTGATACTTGAAATTTTATTCACAGGTAATTTTGGCATGCATATCGCACGTATATACAGCGCTAAGATAGGTAAAAAATACAATTAAAAACAAAGGCACGGCAATACACATATTAACAATATGAAACGTCCATAAACACACGTAGATTTTGTAAAAAAAGTGCCAGCCAACACGCGTACACAGCATGAAGGAATATGAAGGAAACGTTACCAATCCCCATGTGCCTTCATGGCTCTGTAACCCAACCGGAACAGAAGCCAGATCTCGGGTCTTCTTCTTGCGTTCATTTTGCAGACGTGGCCGCCAGAATATGATAAATTTTCGCACCCTCCGACTGATTATGCCCACAGTTCTCCCCACACATCCCCGGTCCTCACAGGTCTCCCTNCGCCACAGTTCTCCCCACACATCCCCGGTCCTCACAGGTCTCCCACACACACCCCTTCCGAACACATCCCCCCTTTACGACCAATGCCCCTCGTTCATACCTCCGACCGCCACATGGACCGCAGGGTGACGAATTTTATTACATCTTTACGACGGCAAGGTAATGAAGTCAATTCGCGCCGTAAAAGCCGGCGTAATTGTGCGGAAGACTAGTTTATAGTGTGTCGCATAGTTGCCTGCAAGATGAATAGAAAAGCTAGCTACTGCGGTCATTAATTGCCAACGTACGTGATGACATGAATTGCTGCTGGAAGGGTAGGTTGTGTGATGAATGGGTCGTGGTGTTGGGTGGTGACTTACTCGACTGGTCCCTGAAATCATTCCAAGATCATCGCTAGCGAGAAACCCGTTAAAACCTCAACACGGCTCACATACTGCAATTCCGTTAGGCTGAAATTCTAATCGTGCATCGATTCGAATGTTGATTTTTCAGGAGAAATATTTCCCGGATGAATTTGTAGTACTTGAGCGATGTGAACAGACATCAGCCCCACGCTACGTACGATAAATTGGAACTGTGAAATGCATTGAGATCTTTCACGTCCCTTGCTTTAACTAAATGATTTCAACATCAGACTCTTGGAGTCACATGAAACTAGTGTAATCTTCATCAACGTGTTTCATGAAGCTCGTGTAGTTAAACTAAACTGTTGATGCTACATCTAGCTGTTGAAATTTGCATTCATCTGTTACTGATAAATCAAACGCATGAATTTCATATTAAATTATTGATGCCCCTTCATAGAGAAAATAACTATTACATTAAACTGCTGATGTTGCATCAAAATATTGTAGTTTCTATGAAACTTTAGTATTTCACGTGAACTTCATATAGTTTACTGAACACTCTCATGTTTTAAATCAACTTTCAGAACTCAGAAGCTCATCTAGAGGCCCTGAAACAAGTTGCAAGCGAATTACAAAAAGTTGAAAACAAATTACAAACAAGTTACGAATAAATTTCGAACAAGTTACAAAGTTGTAAACTTGTTACCAACATGAACGACCCGCAGTCAATATGTGTGTGAGAGAGAGAGAGAGATATGTTGTCTAAAACTACACACACACACACCTTTACCCTACATACCTTTCCACCCTTCTGGAAACACACACACACATAACACAAAGATGAATGACACAGAGACCAATAACAGGGAGACTAATTACGCGGAGACCAATTACACAGAGATCAATAACACAGAGACCAATTATACAGAGAAGAACTTTACATTAAAAGCCATCCATTACCCTCCAAAATTTCCACCGAATACAAGCATGACTGTGCACTTTTCTCTCACAATGAGGGCGTTTGAGGCGGCGCGCCGTCCAAAGGGCAAGAATACTGCGTCGTCATTGCTGATACTGCGTCAGTACTGCTGATACTGCGTCAGTACTGCTGATACTGCGTCAGTACTGCTGGTACTACGTCAGTATTGCTGATACTGCGTCAGTATTGGTGATACTGCATCAGTATTACTGATACTGCCCCACTGTCATAATAATTGCTGCATAATTCGTCCGTCAGTTTGACTCGGTTGCGCCGTGCACGCAAGAGCCTCCCCTCTTACGGTTCCCCTCGCTCTGAGGAATGTTTTTTGCACATGTCCACGTACATGTGTGACAGCTCAACTTACGTTACTAGTGAACATTTCTACGTACATGTGTGTCAGCTCAACTTACGTTACTGCCGAACATTTCTACATACACATGTGTCAGCTCAGATTACGTTGCTGCCGAATATTTTCGCTTACATTCCATGCAGTGTACTCGTTTCAAGCAGCTCTGAAACATATTTCTTTCCTGTCCTAGTCTCCCCACCTGTGGCAACTCACGCTGAGTGATGGGCCGGCCTCTCGATCGCTTTCGCTCTTTGTTCGTAGTTGAACAGGTGACAGAAATTTCAACGGTAAAAGTTGTTGCACGCGGCTAGAGTGGTCCAATTACTAAAATTAATTTCAAAAATAAAAAGTAATTTGAAACACAAAGAGGGATATTAAAGCGAAGCGCAGTCACAGACACTAGAAGTGGTTCCAAGCCTGAAATCAGTTCCAACACTCTAAGTAAGCCTAATACTGAAAGAAGTTCTTCTGTAAAAATTAATTTTAGAAACAAAGCCTAGTTCCTACACTAGCAGCCATTCAAATTCTAAAATAAGATTTAAAATTGATAAACTGATAAAATTGATAAAATAATTGATAAAATTGATTAAAATTGACAAACGGAGGAGTGGACTGACCGTGATCTCCTCCCTGGAGATGGAGTTGTCGGTGTAGTAGGCCAGCAAGTCGATGGACAAGAAGTGGCTCTGCCTCAGCTTGGAGGACAGGAGGAGGCACACGGCGGCCAGCAGCTGGAGCTGGGTCTTGCGGACGGCAACCAAGTTCAGAAATCTGTCCATGATGGAAACCGCCACCACGAAGACCTGGTCTTCGCAGCTCTGTTCCTCGCACACCTGGCGAGTGAAGAAGGGGAATATTTGTTGAAGATGGTGTCGGTCGGGGAGATGGGGGAGGAGATGGACCAGAGCTTAAGCTTTGGAAGGGAGGATACAATCGAAACCTTTGGGAGGGAAGCACATGGGTTTTTGTTTTAAAAAGTTCTCCATAAAGGTTTTTCTAAACAGGAAAGGTTTCTACGAAGGATACTCTTTCGGGTGGAAAGAAATATTTGAAAAAAAGGTAATCTTGAAAAGAAATAATCTAAGACATGGAAGGTCATAGTGCAGATAATTGTAATGACATTATTAGAGTGATAAAATAAGATCAAAATGAGACTGAATTTCAAGGTTATGAGCAAACTTGCTGCGTTCTTGTAGAACAGTTCAGAAGTACTCAAAAAAATTTACTCATGATTGATTATAAATACATGAATTTTGTTCTTGTCTGATCACTAATAAAAGGCTTTCACTTCCTATTGAAGATAATTTAACCAAATTTGTTCGTGCCCGATAATAAATAACTAAATAAACTCACTCTTGGTCAGCCGTAGTAAAAGGTGTAGAACAATACGAGGAGACGGGCTTATGAACATCAAGTCCTTAGCTACAATGCCAATGTTTGCTTATATTTGTGGTCTTACCGTCAACCTTAATGGTATATGAGTGCTATAAGCTTTGCAGCATCCCACTCTTAATCAGAGGTTACTCGGTAATTGCAGAAATAATTTCGAACCTCCATTAATCTTTATTGATCTAATGCACCGCATGTTCCTTCTTCAATCAATATTCCATAGTAGAAAAATTGTGGATAATTAACAGAAGAAAAAAGTGACCGTAAGGCACAGAGTTGTTCGCTCCTCAAGACGCAACTCTTTCGTTTGAAATATTATCGCCGGGAAATTCGAAGGCTTAAACTGAGCTGCTTGTTTAATTAATTATAACAACAACATTTCCACAACCAATAAATTTGTGACGCCCAAGAGCGCGCGACGCAGTAAATTCGAGGCTTTCAAGTGGCCCTGGCCGAGTTATCGGGCGTCCTTGAACGTTGGACGAACGACGGGAGTGATGTCCTTATTTTGTGGCGCTCGGAGCTGACGACGTGAATGAAGCGATTGAGTTTGGAGCTAACCAGAATTGGGCCATAACCGAAACTGTATAGTTTAAACTTACCCAGAATTGGGCCATAACTGAAACTGTGTAGTTTAGATCCACCCAGAATTGGGCTATAACTGAAACTGTGTAGTTCAGATCTACCCAGAATTGGGCTATAACTGAAACGGTGTAGTTTAGATCCACCCAGAATTGGGCCATAACTGAAACTGTGTAGTTCAGATCCACCCAGTATTGGGCCATAACTGAAATTGGGTAGTTTAGATCTACGCAAAATTAGGCTATAACCGAAGCGGTGTAGTTTAGATCCACCCAGAGCTTGGCGATAACTCAAGAAATAGAGCTTTGGTGTACCCAGAATTCGGGAATTTCGTGGCACCATGGCGACGAAGTGTGTTCAGAACGTAGGTTACTGAGGAAATTCAGCTAAGAAGTCATTTAAAAAATTACAATATAAGTCACGTCAAAGTTACCGAGTTCGTTCATAGTCATGGGGGGAATTAAAGAGCGATAACGCAGCAAGTCGCAAGTCTTGCGAACGACTACGACTCGATCGATAAGAGAGCTTGAAGTGGCCCAGCCTCAAAATTGAGGAGGTGGGCTATGTTTCACGAGGTGTCACTTCGAATCCTAAGTATTTCTCAGAAGCTGATCCAATTAAACCGAAGATAAGGTAAACCAACGTCACTTGCCGACGAGTGCGCCCAGGTAAACTGAACTCGAGTTAACTGAAGGCTCACTCAGCAACGTACACTTATGCCTGTTAAAGAGATCAGCTGAGGGCGACTGACGCCAACGTAAACCCAGATGAATTTCATGTGAGGTAAATTACGATCAATTTGTTGTGCTGTACATAGTTCTGGTGAATTTAGCGGGTAGTGATGAGTTATGCAGGAAGTGATGAGAGGTACAAGTTGTAGTGCTATACAAGTGGTGGAGAAATACACAAATAGTAAAATTATACAAGTAGTGGAGAGATATATGAGTAGTAGAATTATACAAGTGGTGGAGAGATACATTAGTAGTAGAATTACACAAGTCATAGAGAGATACATGAGTAGCAGAATTATACAATTGATGGAGAGGTACGTGAGTAGTAGAATTATACAAGTGGTGGAGAGATACATGAGTAGCAGAATTATTCAAGTGGTGGAGAGATACCTGAGTAGTAGAATTATACAAGTGGTGGAGAGGTACATGAGTAGTAGAATTATACAAGTGGTGGAGAACTATATGAGTAGTAAAATTATACAAGTGGTAGAGAGATACATGAGTAGCAGAATTATACAAGAACACGAACTCCGAGAGAGCGAGGAAGAACCCACGAATAAAGAGGTCTTTATAAATGATTGCAGCGGTCAGTGTTCGACTTGGGCAGAAATGCGGTGAATACAAGAAAGAGATGTTCACAGGAAACGTGTTCGTCAAGAAAAAATGCTAGGAATACTAGAAAAAATGTTAGGAATGTTAGGATTAGATGCTAAGAACACTAGAGAGGAATGCTAGGAACACTAGCATGGTGTGGTATGAACATTAAGAAGGTGTGCTAGGAACACTAGCAAAGTGTGCTAGGAACACTAGCAAAGTATGCTAGGAACACTAGCAAAGTATGCTAGCAACACAAGCAAAGTATACTAGGAACACTAGCAATCATTACTCCTCCCAGAGCGTGTTCACAACTGTCAGAGAAAGAACGTTTACGTTTTAACATACTGGGGGAACATACAGTACAAGATATTTTTTCTGAACATACAAGATGTCACTGCGATTAAATATTGAGTCCAATATCATGGAACTGAATTACGAATGAAAACATTCATGTTGTGCGTTGTAAACATTGGATACACATTGTGCGATGTTTCGCAGAAAAAATGACGAATGATTGAATCGTGCTGAACTTTTTTCACAACACTCTGTGTGTCTGTGTGTGTATCTGTGTCTGTGTGTGTATCTGTGTCTGTGTGAGCACTCAAAACTAAATCAGTTTATGGCGACTGTGTAGCGTCACAATTAGATTCTCAATTTACGGAAAAATAAATCATCACAGCACTATTTACAAAGGAATGAACATGAGGCATTCTATAAGTATAGGAACATGACGGATTCTACCAGGACTCGTGTTGAGATCATTTTCCCATGTGCACCCACTGCTGTAGACTTGAGGCTTCAAAGTACTCTATCAAGCGCTGTACGCAATTGTACACTGAAGTACGTACAAACACTGGACTCAAATATCGTTTGAACAGGTGTGTGTGTGTCTGACGGCGGACTTTCCAGGCAGCAAATGAAGCTTTGCGCACAAGCATCGATTTCTCAAGAATCGAATTTCTGTTACAAAATGAGGCCTGAAATTTCAGGTCAGAGACCTGGGTCACATAGAAGATTTTTTTACGCTTTTCACGAGTGACGGGAGGCAGCGTTTCCTGAGAGCTGAGCGGCGCCTAGTTCCCCCAGCGCACTCCCAACATCGGTCTCATCAAATTTCCCGATGCGAACTCGTGTGCGGTGATGCGACGGCAGGCTTGTTTGAAATGCATGGACACCGTGCGTTCACCATGAGTGAGAGAACTTCAATTTGAATTTAAACTACGACGTTGAGAATACTCAAGGCATCACCAACATAGAAAAACAATACAAAATAAGTTGAACTTGCACGTTTGTGTAGATACGATTTGTCGTGGTAACGCGTTGGTTATTGTAACGCGTATGTCACGGTAACACATTGGACATGGTAACGAAATCGTACACGCGTAAAATACATGTGTTTTACGCGCACACGTACCTCAAGCATCCACGTAGCTACGAGCTTCCGACACGCCGGTTCCAGTTTACATTTTTTGTCCCGTATGAGATGTTTTTCCTGCAGTTCGAGTAAATTTGCGATGGTTTTGTCGTGGTCCAGAATGGACAAATCGAGATCAGCCCGCGGCGAGTCTAGAGATCCTGACGCCGAAGACTCTACGCAGTACAACTCCTCTCCCATCCTGGCAATCTGTTCAACTTGTCACCTGTTGACTACCGAGTAATCTACCTAGTTAATTATGCCCTTTGAAGTTGAGGTAGACTATCGCAGGTAGATCTCAAAGTGCAGCGAGCGGTGTTGAGCATGTGAGGTAGATTACAAACGGGCGAAGCTGAAGAAAAAAGGAGCGACATCGAATCTACTTTTGAAGTAGACTATGGAGGTCATGGGTATGGCCACAGATGTTGATGCTTAACACAAGTGAATTGGGTTCAGATTCAGGTACTAAAGTGCTGCGAAGCGTAGAGGTAGACGGTCGTTATTTTTCCCCTTGATGCCCTGTTGGAGCCAGAGGGAAGTGCGGGAGAGAGGTTTGGATGTAAGTAGCCACTCGTGTAAGGTCACGTGGCTCTGCAGATTTACAAAGGAATTAGTCTTCTAAGTCACTTTCTTTCAAGCAGATAAAACCTGGCGCCGAATGAATGGTCAGAGGAGATCTGTAGACGATATTCAAGAGGCCAGGGCGCGATTAGATGAGCAGAAGACAATATCCTGCTGTGATGCTCAAGTAGACCAGTAGATATCAGAGGTCGACGTCCAGGTCTACTTTACGAGCTTTGAGACCGCCTTGTCTGACCGGTGGAAACAGTATCTGTGATTAGGCAGACTTGCGTCTTGTCTACCAAATGGACTAGTCACGTCTCAGGCTCTACAGTGAGGCTTCTTTAAGTCATCACTGATCACTCCTAAGTTTCAACTAAACTCGTAAATTTCAAATCGAACACTTTGTACAACACACTCGAATGGTGAGAGTCTTTTGATGGTTCACAATTTACCTGGAAATGAGAAAAATATGATGAGAATTTTTATCTACTTCATTTGCATGTAACTCCTGTGATGGAAAACCCTCGAAACAAATTCAATCTATGCTGAGCTAATAAAACTTTTTAATTTTCTCATTCATTCTATAGCAGTAGCTTGAACAGAAGAAATAATTATCACTCTGGGCGTTATCAACGCTATCTTTTTAAATAGTGAAATAACTTTGAATTAAAATTTCATTCTGTATGAAATAGTCTCTTTTTGCGTATTCTAAATAACACTTTTTATTCCGTGAACTGGGAACACGTGGGCAGAGATCATGTCGGTTGTAAGCCAAGCAGTAGGACGGGTCGATTGACCGATCACACGAGTGCGCGCGACACAACCTCCTCTTGCGCTGCCCCACGGCAGACTGAGGTGGTTGTGGGCTGGTCGCAGCGGTTGTCCCACTGAACGATATTTGAAAATTAGGAAAGATTGAGCAGCGGTCGATAGTCAACGTAATGGCAGCGTCGGACAGGCAGTAAAAATTCCTAGACCTGCACAATTGCTGTGTACTACTATGAAATTGCCGAGCTCGTCACATTAATGAATGGGAATATCTGTTGAAGGATGATTTATGCAACAAATGTTATCGCCGTTGGCGTGCTTTAAAAGTTCTTCTCATTAATTTCATTCATGAGTCTTTTGGAAGCAGGTCTTTTCGAAACGGTGATTAATAACACACGTTCCGTAATTTTTTATCTCTCATCAGTTATCTTCAGGAGCAAACCCAATTATAAGTATTTGAATGACAACTAACATCTTTTTCAGTATAAAAACAATCCCTTCCCTCGTAAATGGAGAAATTAATGTACACGTAGGCGTCGCAGGCCGTAATCTCTAACGCTGCAAAATAATTTACTGTACAACGCAGAAGTCCGAGGTACAGTCATCGCGCGTGCAGGCATCACAACGCAAAAGTCCGAGGAGATGATAAAAATTAAGAAGACAGCCGTGGATTCCATCCACCGTGCGCATCTCCAATTGGGCTCGACGAATTTGGACGAAAAAACACCGGGAGACCTGCTCTCTTCGCTCGTCGGCTAAATCAATTCAATCATTTTAAAAATCCACACACTCAATTTAGTCAACTATAATGCCGCGCCAGAAAAAATCAACTTTCAGCACAACTTGCAGTAAACTTGCAGTAAACTTGCAGCACAACTTGCAGCACAACTTGCAGCACAACTTACAACACAACTTGAAGCACAACTTGGAGAACAACTTGCAGCACAACTTGCAGCAAGGGAGAAGTGGAGTGGCAGCCCCGCAGCTTGAGGCAGGCGGCGCAGGAGAGCAGCACTCCCAGCGTCCACTCAGAGGGGCCGTGCGTTCGTCTGGTCGTAGGTTCTGGAAATAATTTCTGTAAAATTTTGCCCTGTACTGCTTCCGTGATTAATTTCTGTGTTTCATTTCTATGCAGAACTTCTGAGCGTTATTTCTGTGGGCCATTTTTGTGTATTAGTTTTGTACGTTGTTAACATTTATTTCGTGATTTGTTTTCATGTATCGTTTACGCTCACTATTGGTGTGTACTATTTTCATGCATCATTCTTTAGATTTCATAAGTATGCTATTTCTACGTGTGCTTTCTACACGGTGTCACGCACATGTAACACACGTACACGGTATCACGCACATGTACAGGGTGTCACAAGACAGTGTTACCACGCTGCCATTGATAGTGAATTATTTTTTGAATATCGTGCGATTTCATATATTATTGAATCTCAAACAAGTATCGTGAAACTAAGTTACAAAAGAAGATGCCAGTGTTGTTCGTCATAAATATTGAAAACATATTACGCTATGTTTCACAAACTAAATGAATTATTGAGCCGGGGTGACATCTTTGGCCTGCGCTATGTGTAGTCATACTGAGAAACACAACACCCAAAAACACGCGTGGGTTCAAGTATCAATCATGCTTTAAGCGGTCATTGCACGCATCATTGCACCTACCGTTCTCTCTACAGGTATTAGTTCATAGATGTTCATATCCCTTTTGAAAACGCACTCTGCTTATTTAAGTGTACGAAAGCTTTGGTTAATAAATGATAGGAAAAATAGCTGACGTTTTCGCCTATATCTATACACGGTATTGGTACATGTGCTACATATCACATGTGCATGTATGTATTGACGTTTCTTTCTCACGTATCGAAATGAAGACATTCTAACTCTGAAATCAGTTCGACCACGAGGTTTTGTTTTCGGATATTATTCAAAAATTGAGGCTCATGCGTCAGAACGGTTTTTGCTCAGAAATACAGCGTTCTTTGAAAGTCATTTTCTCACAGATGATTCGCCAAATTGCAAAATTGCAAAACAGATGAATTCTTTGAGATCCTATCAATTTTTGAGAGGTTCTGTTATTAAGTTACCGTTCAAAAAGAACGAGTAATGTCCGTAGAGTTTATTCTTAATTATGAACTACAAAGTCTACGGGCTTTGGTCCGTGAATTTAACTATGCCTGATGTACGGTAACACATGTACACATGTACACATCTCACATGTACACATCTAGGGTGCAAATAGTCCGTAATTTATTGTTGAGAACTTACGTTCAAACTATTTACACGATGATCATGAACAAGTAGGCTTAGATAGCACTACCAAAATACCGTAAACTTTAAAAGTAATTAATATCGGTCAATGAATGGTCATTAATAGTTATCAATTAAAAGCCGGTCAATCACAGATGCGTAAACGGTTAATCAGTAACTAACGGCACATTTTATGGAAAAACTTCAGACAAATATACCTCGATAAATTTCCCAGTCAAATTTTCTCGACAAAGCATCTGTTCTGATCTATGATTTGAGCAACCCAAGCGCAGGTACCGCCGTGTGGTTAATCATCGTTGGTACCGCAAAAAAAAGTCAGACCCACTATAGGCACGTGGTCGTAAGGTACCACATAACTCTAATTAGGGCTCGAGAAGCTTATAAGCTACCATAAATAACCAGTTATAGAAGCCAATACTAAGCACACATAAGGAATACTTTTTGAGTAACACAAATTAAAATACCGTTGGGCAGGTCGTAAGTTGTAAACCAACAACACATTCGCGACCCTAGAAAACGCGTGCACCAAATTCGCCGCCTTCTGCTGCCAAGCCCTTCGAATGCCAGGCAAGATCAGCGAAGCGAGTCTGTGGCTACTTAATTCAGTCCTACACGGCCGCAGTACCGCGACCCTGCACCCCAGCCCGCATGGGCACAAGTATTGTTGCCCTCCAGTAGCTTGGTGCCGTAAATTAGGAGGGAACGTAGGGAATATGTGCTAAAAAGTGCCACGATAGATCGTGTTGTGTGTACTTAGCAAAAAAGTTCTGATGAGTTATTCAGAGAGCTTGAATTCCTTCTAGCTCTGTGGATTGAATTTTGCCTAGAGAATTTCGGAAGTTTGATGGGAGATTTTTTTTACTCTCACGAGAGATAAGGAATTTGCAGTATATCGAATACAGGCTCACTGAAGTAAATATATGTACAAATGATCAGCTTCAGGGCACAATTGGCGGTACTTTGAGTATTTAGGATATAGGATCAGCGAATTATATGCTAAAGCTTGTTTGCAGACCGTGTGCGCTTGATTTGGTCAACCTATTTTAATTATGGCCAAGTTTGCACTTTATGGTTGGACGAGCTGGCCTTATCTGAAAACTAATCTTATCGTTCTACAGTGTGTGTACAGAGCGTTAATTGCCAACGTTTCGCATGATGTTCTACTGGCTGAAAATTATTGATCTGCCCTAACAAAATTGCCATTAGCTTAGAATAGAGAAAACCAGTTGTTTACAAGAAAAAACATCGACTTAATTTGCGTTGAACACGCTGAAAAAGCTCGTCTCGGTAGAGGCTCTTAAACATTAGTATGCTGTGTTGAAAATCTAACTCATTGCAGGCAAACACAGGGACAGAGAGGAATTTTCGATGATTACAAGAAGGCTTTCAGCGACAGCTCATTCACTTTAGTAAACTAAGGGTGAGAAAAAGTTACACTATGTGCAAAACACACACTGGGAGGAAAAGAATAGCGATATACAAAAGTGATTGTCGCTCCATGACTGTGCGCTCGTGCTTGACGACGCCTGCCACACTAAATGTTTACTTCACCTCCCCAGAAAATTATAATCGATCGTACCAAACTGAACATCAATTTCGTTCTGCATTCTTTATACAATACATGTTCTCAGTTCTCACGAGCTCAGCCAGAAACTTGTGTGTTCTAGAGTATGAGTATATCCGATTTAATATATGCAAATCCTCACTTCAGAGAGCCGGTTCGTATTATGTGTAATTGCTAAGTTGCGAATAACACACACATATAAAAAACACACGTGATTTGAACCCACAACATAATTCATCTTGTGGGGATGTGCCTCCATAGCTAACATGTCGGAGGGGAATTTTTTTATGTACGTACGGAATAATTTCCATCGAGCTTGTGATCGCAGGGAGGTTATAATTTGATCGTAGGGAGGTTATAATTTGATCGCAGGGAGGTTACAATTTGATCGCAGGAGGTTATAATTTGATCGCAGGGAGGTTACAATTGATCGCAGGAGGTTATATTTTGATCGCAGGGAGGTTATAATTTGATCGCAGGAGGTTGTAATTTGATCGCAGGGAGGTTATAATTTGATCGCAGCGAGGTTATAATTTGATCGCAAGGAGGTTATAATTTGATCGCTGGGAGGTTGTAATTTGATCGCAGGGAGGTTATAATTTGATCGCAGGGAGGTTATAATTTGATTGCAGGGAGGTTATAATTTGATCGCAGGGAGGTTATAATTGATCACAGGGAGGTTATAATTTGATCACAGGGAGGTTATAATTTGAAAAGATTGTTTTATCTGCAGCTCTCATTGTATGATGGTAGTGATGTTGGTGGCAGGAATGTAGTATGGATGTTGATGTCAGGAATGTAGCAAGGATGTTGATGGCGGAAATGAAGTATGGATGTTGATAGCAGTAATGTGGCATGGATGTTGATGACGGGAATGTAGTATGAATGTTGATGCCGTGATTGTAGTAAGGATGTTGATGGCAAGACTGTAGAGACTAATAGAAAGAATGTAGGTACACCTGCCGCAGCTGGCAGCAGCAGCTTCCCCCTTACAGCTGCGTCACCACCGAGCACCGAGTGCCGGCAGCTGTTGCACACAGATGGCAGCTCCTTAGGAACCTGTGGTACTTGGACGTTACAACGCAGGGCTCCTTTTTCCCCAGATTTTTCCACAAGATGAATTCTGTGACGCACGCACCATCTTGTTTTATTTTAATGTGTGCGAATTGAGATTAAAGAATTACTCGTCGCTCAGACTCGCCTGGGCAAAACGGACAAGCAGTTTTTAAGAAAATACCATTTACACCGGAAAGTCCTTTACTTGAAAGAAAAAATACACACGAAGAGATAAAATATCTCTTCAAGGGAAATATCTCCTCATTATACAAAATTTTTTCAGGCCGACAGATTTCCCTCAGAGAAATGTTCCCTCAAAAAATCATTCACTCATAGGAAGATGGTTCCCTTTAGGAAAACTTTTGCTCAAAGGAACGCATTTCCCCAAAGAAAAAGATCCCCTTGAGTAAAAAATCCCCCTTGCAGACACCCCGCTCTGTCGGCCGACAGCTGATTCCAGTCGGGAATTTGTGAGGTGTTCAGGAATGGCTGGAATGCGAGGCCGTTCCAGGTGACACGCGTCGTCCCAAGCTCGCTCCGGAAGATAATTGAAATTCCAAACTAAATGAGCCGATGATAATATTCAATTAAAATGCTAGACTAAATGAGTTCGTTGCAATATTCTGTGACAAGGCCTGACGAAACGAGCCAACTGCCACTGTTACTAATACGAAATGAACAAATTACGATGATCAATTGAAATTGTGGATTAAATCATCAAACTGCTAAGTTTTTCTATAATTTTGGTATGAATTAGCAAATTACAACATTCATACGCGTATTCTACTTGTATTCGTCAACTGCGACTTTGAGTTGACATTGAAATATGCAATATTTTTTCGTTTCGTCAAACATCTCTTTAGCTCAAAATGCTCTGGAAATATCAGCAGGGTAAAAGAACCCATTCTTAAGAAAAACTTCTTCACGACAAATTGCACAGAATTTTGACGTGTACCTTTGGATGCCAGTCCTCCTTGCCGGCAGGTGTTGGTGGGGGGCGGCTGGGTGGGGGGAGGGATGGGAGAGGGAGTGGGAGTGGGAATGGAAGTGGGAA